>WNWK01016601.1:0-32500 GCA_009830355.1 Cherax destructor
ACTGCTTCAGAAGAGTCTTGGATGACGACACGGGTGAGGGGAAGGTGAGTCGCTGGCGACGGTTGATATTGACGCCCGCGGCGGTACTCTCTCACACCGGCTTCTTCTTCTTGTTAATCTGCTCAGATTACACAAAATCTAGGCCCACCAGCTGTCACCATTTGTGTTGTGGGGTTCTTTTCATAGATTTGGTAATATTAACAGACGATGAGCTTGGGTTTTGGTAGCGTTTAATGAGGCGTTGGATATATGGGAGCTGAGAGCCTATGCCTGTGTGTCTGTCCTGCACTGAGTCTGGGTGGTAACTGAACACTAGGCCGCCTGGCGCTGAGGCATTCAAAAGGCAGGCCTATCATTGGCTGATGCCAGATCACATGGGCAGAGGTTGGAAATCACGTGAACAGCCGTGATGCAGCCGTTATAAGTACAACCCGTACAGAAAAACAAGACAATGAACTGACATCCATTCCATAGGAAACCATCCTGAGCGCTCTTAACTCAGGTTAATATTTTGAAAAGATAAATAAACGTACAAGATCGGTTTATAATAGTATGTCGCTCTCATCAAGCCTAAAAGATCAAACATAAAAGGAGAATATTGAAGATATTAATTAAGACGAAAAGATTTCTCAACTGCTAAAAAAAATAGCAAATATCACAAGAAAGAAAAACTGCATTGCAAAATTACAGATACAGAGCAGAAACTAAAACACTCAAACCAGACTAAAAGACCAGAAAAACATTCAGGAAATTGTTAAAAATTATAAATACCTTTTCACGTATGAAAAATCCTTAGAAAAAAATTAAAGTATTGGTTCTCGAAGATTTATACACATGACAACAAAGAAAAGAGCGAAATCCTGAAACAGTAGTAAGAATCACTGTTCATTAATCTTAACTCTGCCCAGGCTTCAAATTATATATCAGGCATTAGCACAAATCCTTCAGACTTCTAAAAAGAAATAAATATGCCTGATTTTGATTCCTAGAATTCGGTATTTGTAAAGAAATGCAAAATACCATTAGCACGAGCACTAAATCTAATTTAAAGTAGGAGCTTGTTTAGAAGTCTCCTATCATAAAAGAGGCAACAGAGGGTTGGAAAAAATACACCAATAGAAGTAACGTCACACACAAGTCTTTCAAAGGGTGTTTTGAAATGCCAACTCATTGTCTTTATGGAAAGCGTCACCAACACAACTCAGATCAGCATAGATTTTGAGTAGGAAGATCTTGCTTCCCACAACCTTTATGACAACAGCATAAGGTGCGGGTTGTGTGTGTTTTGTTCCAGTCACGGTATTGTGCCTTTTTTGTTATTTGAAGCTTTGGAAGAAAAAAAAACTCAGTTTTTAATATAGATTTTACAAAAGGAATTCGACAGATGTGATTATGGAGTGATAGTCCATAAAATGAGGTCAATAAGTATAACAGAAAAAGTAAGGAAATGTATTCAGACTTCTAATAGAAAGAGTGGTAGTAAACAAGAAACTCATCAAAGGTAAACAAAACAAAAATTCTAGCCTCGGCAAAGTAAAAAGGATAACCCAGGGTCATAGCAAACATTGATCATCCTTCTTAAGACGATAACAAAATAAGTATGAAAGTCGCCTCCGTAGAAGATACAGAAAAATTCAGTCAGATATCAATTATTCTTTCTAATGGACAAATAAAAATATCGTGTTGTTCATTCGTGACAACTTTCAGTTGCTTAGGTGCGGGAAGAAAGAACTCAAAACGATGACAGACCATCTCATAGAACGTGAGAAACAGATATAAGACTTAGGAATAACAGTGTCAGGTGATAGGTCATTTTGAGAACACAGTATTGTTTTGTGCTAACAGCTCCGTTTAAGGCATTAGAAATATAAGAGCTGAAAAGTGTACAAAGATTGTTTCTGCCTGCATAGTCTCAATAAAACATTTACATTGCTGGGAACGACTCATAGTATTGGCCCTCTAATATTGTACAGCGTCCTGGAGTGAGAGATGGAAGTGAAAAATAAATCCAGTGAGATGCAGGGAAGTCATGAGTACAATAAGAGAACACTGCGACAACGCCTGTGGCCCAACATTCAGTACCAACATATACCAGAAATATTACCAAAATATATATTAAGTCTTCAGGTGGAAACTGGGTCACTACCTCAGCTAAGTGTCAGATCAACCAGGCTATGTGGAGCAGCAGGCCGATAACAGCTATACCTGATTGAACAGGCAATCCGCTAGGAAGGTTGGGCAAAGGCCGGGCTGGTACTGTAGGAAGCCCCTCGAAATTGGTCACAGGTATATCTGTGATCGGGTGGCAGGACTGGTTGGCCGGCGGGTTGAAGGAGTTGGTGGTTGGGTGGTAGGAGAAAGGGGTGATTGGAAGTCCAGACATTTTTGTGGGGGCTTACAGGGTTCCCACTTTTATTTTGGCGGACTTCCCCCCTCCTATCTCTCTCCCCTTTCTCCTCTCCCTCTTCCCTTTCTCCCCCTCCCTTCTCTCATCCCCTCCCCACTTCCTCCTCCCCTCTCTCTTCTCTCTCCCTCCCCTCCCTTCTCTCTTTCCGCTCCCCTCTCCCAGCTCTCTCCCCTCCCGTCTCCCATATCTCTCCCCTCTCTCTCCCCTCTCTCTCCCTTCTATCTCTCCCTTCTATCTCTCCCTTCTATCTCTCTCTCCTCTCCCTTCTCTCTCTCTCTCTCTCTCCCCTCCCCTCTCGCTTCTCTCTTTCTCCCCTCTCCCTCTCTATGGCTCCCTCTCTTCTTCACGCGCTGCCATATTCCCTTCTTTCTCAGCTCCTTTTTTTTCGCCCTTACTGCTTCGATTACATCTTCATTTGACAAACCTACACGTTTTTCTTACCCCGCTCTCTTATTCACCCTTCTGCATCCTCCTTGCTCGTCATTTCTTCTTCTATCCTTCGTTCTACCAACTTCTTCCTTCCACATTTTGCCATGTTGCTTAGAGTGCGTCCATCATTCCCTCCCCTACCCTGTCCCTCTTCCTCCTTTCGTTACTACTTCTCTCCTTTCCTTTCTCCATCTTCTGCAGCTTCTCGAATTTCTCTTGACTTTAGTACCAGTGGTGTGCGGGTCTTAGTCGGTGACTGTGACGTTAGTTGTTTTGTGCGTTCCTCTATGTAACTGACATATAATATTCGGCAAGTGAGTAAAAATTGCTCTTCTCCGGGATTTTATACTTTTTGTGTGAGCCAAGTGTGTGAGAGGTGTGGCTTTAGTTGTTAACTTGGAGAGCCACATGCGAGAGTCGTGTGGTTGTTGTTGTTGTCTGATGTGTCTGTGGAATGTTTACTGTTAATGTTTGTTTAAAGACTGCTCTTTGAGTTACTAAGAATAGTTTTCACTTGTATACCAACGTGAAGAATACATTAATCCTTTAAATAGGAATTCAAATAAACTTAGTGTATATAGACTGAGGGATACACGAACACATCTCGTATATGTTTCCAGTATAGTTGTGGTAAAGTTGTGAAATGATTGGGTGTGGAGATTGTGTGTGTGTGGCATAGTTTTTGTATTTTTAATATGTCTGTGGTGATCAATGTATATTAGTGAGTTCTTAACGTATAAACTGCCCCCATCCCCATTCTGGCTTGGTTATTCCTATGCATTCAGATTTCCTAGTCATAAGAGTCGGTGAAGGAAGGAAACAGTTTAGTTGTCTTGGCGAATAGGCCACTTACAGACGTAACTTGTTTTTATTGTTGTTCGGTATGCTTGCAAAAAAAAAAAAAATGAGGTCAACAAGGTTTGTGTCCTACCCAACATGACTTCATGGTGGTAGTACACAGTTACCTTTTTTTTTTTTTTAATATTTGACACTGAGGCTGTTTTATCCGTATTGTCACCCACGGGAACTTTCAACCAATTCAGTAACCTCAATTATGATACCGCTCTTGATAGGTGTCATTTATTAAGGAAGTATCTCCTTACAGTCCTACCTGTCTGTCTCTTTGTTTCTTCTGGTTCTCTGTCTTATGATTCACTCTTTACTACTAGAACCAACAAAGGTAAATACTATTTAAATTTTAAATTTAACGTGCTTGTCTAATGAATATGTAGACTTACTGATAGAAATCTTCGAACTGTGTTAACAGTGGTTATCTTATACTAATAATCATATTTTTTCCTGCCGTGATTGGAGGATTATAACAACTAACTGCGCTGGTGAATCATCAGTGTTGGGGTCTATAATTGGAGGATGAGGAGTTTGTGCTGGTGAATCATCAGTGTTGGGGTCTATAATTGGAGGATGAGGAGTTTGTGCTGGTGAATCGTCAGACTGGTGGTGGGGAAAATTGGATAATCACCTATCTTTCATAAACAGTAACGGTTGGATTCAACCATGATACCGAGATGCAGAATTGGTACCAGTGTGAAATATTCAGGTTTCACACCTATGCTAAAACCTATGTAAATAATGCGATCACTGAGATTTAGGAACTCAACTCGTACAGCTCGTGTAATAGTCATCCCGAAATATCAGAAATGCGGTGCCTCAGCCCACCTCACCAACGATTTTCCATGAAAAAAGAGATCCTTTACTGCCCGCATAGAATCAGTGAGATAGCTAAGCTACTGAGAGCATTTGAAAGCACTTGTATTATTCTCTATTTAGAACCGAATAGAGGGGGAGAGAACCGATAATATGTACGTTAAAATATTGAATGGTTAAATACGAGAGGAAATTGAAAATAAACCTAGTGGAAAGAAATGGTGACAGCATCCCTGTTCCATGACATACCAGCAAATACCACAAATATTGCCGAAACCAAAATAGAACCAAGAGAAAATTGGACTAAATCAGCATTCAACAAGGAAATCTGGCATCAGGTTGGTTGAAAGTGTAGAACCCTTAAAATCGGTCACAGGCATGTAGCACCGACCCTTCCCCACCCTCTGTAAAACGCCTATATTTTTTATATTTGATTATATATAAAATTTTATTTGTATTTACTATAAATCCTTAACATTTATAAATGTTAATATTGTATTGATAAATCATTAGCATTTATAAATATGAATTCATTTTTTTTTTCTGAGGGGATTGCCAGTAGACCCCTGATGTCTTCAAGAGGGAGCTGGACAAGCACCTTGAGTCAGTACCTGACCAGTCGGGCTGTGGTTTGTACGTAGATTTGTGCGCGGCTGGCAATAACAGCCTGGTTGATCAGGTCCTTATCCATCGCGACGCCTAGTTATTTACCGGTCCACGGGGGCATTGACCCCGGAATACACTCCATGTATACTCCAGGGTAAATCGGCAACATTTTAAACGATGTTTTTATTGGATGTAAATTTTGTGCATTCATATACATTATAAATATTGATCTAGTTAAAAGTCATCTTTTGGTGAAAATGAATAATTCAGAAACTGCTGCAATTCCTTGTTGTGGTAAATAATGTCGTCTTTCACGTTTAAATATGGTAATGCGAGCGTGTGGCGCTTACATAAATACCCGATGAGGTGTCACACAGAGGCTTCACAAGATAAACATGAGAGAGGCGACATGTGTGAGTAGCAGCACTGAGAGGTAAGACCGAAGTGGTAGGTACCTTCTTCCCTGCCAAACTGTGATTTATTACTATCATAACAACTAGTGGTGGCTTCTTATCACTTGTTCACTGTACCATTAGTGTCTTGTTCTAAGTGCCGTTAATGTCTCTTGCTCCTTGTACCAAACGCTGGTAGTGCCCCATGTACCAAGTACCGTTAGTATTCCTTGTACGAAGTGCCGTTAGTGTCCCTTGAACCAAGTGCCATTTGTGCCCTTTGTGGCCACGAAGTGTCTTGTTATCTAAGGTACAAACTGCTAAGTACCGTCATTGAAACAAATTCTTTATAAAGTTTGAAAGGTAGGTCGACAGATACTTGCTGTAAATATTATTTGCATAGAGTTTGCCAGTAAGCTTGCGGTAGTGTTACTTTGTTTAGGGGATACACGATGTTTGTGCTTGTCCCTCACACTGACCTACAAGGGTAACCCAGAAAGTGTGCAAGTGTGGTAATCTGCCGCACTGGGTCTGGTTATTTGCTTAAGTTTAGTAGTCAGTGTGACTGGTAGTCTGGGTGTAATTACATGTTTGTGGTAGCCGTAGAGCTACGCTTGTGGTGTAAAGTCTTTTCATAAGTATTTTTAACTTTGCAGTAGTTGTTGCATATACAGTATTCTCTTGGAAGTCATTCCACTCGACAACTTTTCTATAGAGGAATATTAGCTTTTATTTTTTTCACCGCTTCTTAAGAAACAAAATTGTGTTCTCTTGTTCTTCCCTGTCATATATTTATTCTATTTTCTATCCATTTGGTACTTTTCAATCGCCCGGAACTCTCTTCGCTCACCCTCACCAGCTCCTCAATTTTGTGCATCAGCCACTGGTCAGAGTGCAACAGACAAGTGAAGTAGTAGTAGCAGCAATACCCACAGCAAGAGACATTCTTGAGCCTCCCCAGCGCTTGGACGTCATGTCCACAGCTGGGGGTGACTCCAAAAGGATCCTGTAGTGCTTGCTGCCTTTGCACCTCCTGACATCGTCTGCTGCTATGCAGCTGCCACACCCTTCGAGCCCAGTGTGGGCGAGGTTTGTGGCAGCACAAGGTGCCTAGCTTCTCCCTCCGAGCCCCGTGGGAGCGGGGAATGTAGCTAGCCCTGGGAACAGCTAGTCCCAGAAGACGAGGAGGTACTTGTACCTCCTCCCATGGCAGACATTGGTCTGAGACACCCTCGACAGGGAGCCAAGGCCGAGCCACCACTTGGAAAAGGCCCGGACCGGGCGATTATACCGGCGAAGCTACTACAGTACATAGTCACTGGTGTTAAACTGTGCCAAGTGATTTCTTACAATCCAAGAATATGCAGTCCATCCATTACTGTCTTGCTTTCTTTTTCTTTACGTAACAGGTTCGTAAGACAGAAGTTTGAATCCATGAACTGATTGATTTGCAATGAAGTCCCCATCCAATTATTCCAGCCCATACTTCTTGACTATCTTCTCCGGAATTTTTCATATTATACATGTCAAGAGATACAAGAGTCTAGTTCAGTGTCTCCTTTGTATCTCCCTGCTTTTATAGGTAACCACATTAATAATTTTCCAGATATTTGCCATTCCGTATCTGACATTATTTTTTAGATCTTTATTAACATTTATTTTCGTTATGCTGTTTTTTGCTAGCATCTATTTCCTCTCGTTTATCATCTTTCTTGTATGAAATCTCTGTTTTGTCTTTGGTAGCCGGTGTGTGTAGTAGAGAGATAATGTGTACTCACCTGGAAGTGGTTGTGAGATTGAGGTGTCCCGTTGATCCTTCACCTCAACGGTGCAGATGATTCCTAGTCCCTTTGCATGTGATCTCTCTCTGTGAAGTCGTGTATGGTGTTAGCCTCCACGACCTTCTCTACTAGTTTATCCCACTAGTCTTACTCTGAAGGAATTCATTCTAACGTTTGTGTGGCACACTTGGGCGTGGTCTGTCCTTCCGTCTTAGTTTCACTCTTAAATTCACTTGATGTCTTCTCTGAATCTTCGCTTCTCTTGTGTCTTTTGATCAAATTCATTTAGTCTCCCAAGGTAGATCATGTTCCTCAACTCCAGGTCAGGTTCTCCATGTTCATGCACTTGCCTCTGCATGAATTAACCTTAAACATGTGGTATACAACATTGTAAATGGTTTCTTTAGATTCCTGAAGGCTTTATTTGGGGGGAGGTGGCTTATTAACCTCACGTTTTCTTAGGTAGGTTTGTCAGGAAACAGGACAAGTGTTTCCTGACGCAGCAGAAGCTTTTGGTCATGTGACAGAGGCCTTCTGCTGGCGTACTGGTCCACCCCTTTAAAAAATAGTTGTCGTTGACTTATGTATACTGCTCTCAACTAAGTAGCGTGTTTCTGGCAGACACCAGGCCGCGGCGGCGATGATCCCGGAACCATTAACATATGTGTTAAGCTTTGTTTATTACCGGTATACTTCCCTAGCTGTGCTGTACTTGCACGAGTTGACTCATGGCTTCTCAACTGATTACATTACCGGCTACCAGGACCCGATCACATCTACTCTTGAAATTACATACGGTATTTGAGGCCATTACCTCTTAATCTAGTACATTCAACTTACCAAAGACTGAAAAAAAATACTTGGTAATATCCCTATGGTTCACCAGCGTCTTTGCAATTTATTCCACTCCTCTTCTCAGTCTGTCTGTATCCACTCTATGAATATTATTGCCAAGACCATACCCTACCTGGTTCTCCTCTCTTACGGTGTTGTTGGGTTGAATACCTTAGTTCTTATTACATAAAAACACATACCCTGTCAGATCAGGAGCTCAACTTCAAACCCGACAGGAGGCCTGTTTATGGTTTAACAATGAAGTATACCCCTTCGTCTAAATTCATTAATTCAGTTAAACAATTCATAAAATTTCAAAAAGTCAATAAGGGAATATGAAAAGTAATATAAAACTTTAATACAATAGGGTAAGAATTGTGAAATAAAAATTCAGGTCTTTTGTACATTCTCCAGGGTCTAGTTAACAACAGAATGGCTGACTAGAATGGTAAGATAAAGCAGAGAAAGTCATACCCGTACCACCTGTAGAAACTTCAGCCTAGGAAACAATCTATGGAGGATGTTCATACAAGAAAAGTAAAGACAGCACAGGAGTCCATAGGCCAAGGAGTGCCTTGTCTGAAAGGAGAGACTGTGTGTAGAAGGTACAGAAGCCAGTATGTCAAGAAGTGCACAGGCACTCCTGCTCAGGAACTTTCTTGTAAAACAGGCTAGTGTGTCAAGAGGCACAAGGCTGTAGTACCTCCCCACCAAATCGTCGCCAAGGCCAAAGTGTGACTAGTAAATAAATACACCTTCCAAAAATGGAGTGAGTAGGCCTGTGTTAGTGTAAGAGGCCAGAACTTCTAGCCCCTTTCCCCATGAGTATGTGTGGCCAGGTAGGTGTTGTAAGAGGCCAGAAATCTCCAACTTCCATGTGTGTGTAGCCAACTTTATATATAAATTTCTGCATAATTTCTGTTTAGGAGCCTTATTTTTCGTCACTCACCCACAAGCAATCGCCGGCCACTTGGCGCAGGATGACGTATACTCGGGCAAAGCCACGAGTAATTACACAGCTATTTTTTTAATTGTTCTCTCTGGAACCTGCACACTTATAGATTAAGAGAGCATTGTGTCAACATCCGTGACCCAACACACTTCAGTATATAACCAGCAGATGTCACATATACTGCGTATTCAAAGATAAAAGTTTTCAATAAGAGCCTAGTCAGCTTTCTTCTACAAGTTCCGGTTCAGTTGAGTTGTGATGGCTATGTGGGCCTGTGGGCCGCTAGCACAAACAACCTGGATGACTAGACGGTCAGTAGGAAATGGTTGAGGGGGGCGAGACAAGCTCCCTGCAGTAGCCATGGATGGTAACTGAGATGTGTATTACTGTGGTTACTCTTACATTTATATCTTACAATATCTGCACTCTGTGACGTTCATGTTATACGAGGATAATTTTTATATTGTTTTAACAAAACAAATTTCTTCTGTAAATTCATCCAAGTTTACTCCTGACAATCCGAGCGTAGTTAGTAGGCTTTTGTGTATCCACATTTTTTCTTGTTCTTAGTCTACCGTGTGAATATGAAGCACACAATGACGCAACCTCTTCTGCAGCACTAAGTAGTTTAGTCAACATTGAAAACACGCGTTATTTTTTCTTTTCTTTTTTCAAACTTAACTCATAATATTCAGAGACTTTTTTATTACTCAGAATCAGCTGAGACGTGGCTCGATCAAACCATGATCGTATTATTATTGTAATTGTTGTGTCTTTAGCGGATTTTGTGGATTGTTATTGGGTGAGTGTACACTCCCAAGGACAGTCAGTGTACGAGGAGCTCGGAGGGTTGAGCGGGGTTTCCCTAAACAAAATAAAATCAATAAAATATGGTGTGTTCGATTTGCCTAAGAAGTATCGGTATCGGTCATTATTACACGTGTGCTTAAAAATAACATTGACACTTTACCTCACAATTGTTAACGGTTACACACACTCCTCTCTTCTCTTTCTCTTCTCTCTCCTCTTTTTTTTTTTACACTGTTTTAGAAGGTTAGGTTAAGGTTCCTAACTTCATTTACAAGCTAAGAGCTGTTACCTGCATCAGCTCATTTGAAAGCCTTTTTTATTATGAGACACAAATATGGAACAGGATGAAGTTGGAGCCATCTGTGGGCCAGCAATTTCATTTGATCAACTGACTTTATTTCGTTGATATGTTGTACAACCATGTTCCAGACTCGAGTCATCCTGGGAATAAATGATCTCATATGAAGAAGGTTACAGGTGAAGTTGCTGAAGAAGGTTACAGGTGAAGTTGCTGAAGAAGGTTACAGGTGAAGTTGCTGAAGAAGGTTACAGGTGAAGTTGCTGAAGAAGGTTACAGGTGAAGTTGCTGAAGAAGGTTACAGGTGAAGTTGCTAAGAAGGTTAAGGTAAGTTGCTGAAGAGGTTACAGGTGAAGTTAGTGAAGGCGAAGGTTACAGGTGAAGTTGCTGAAGAAGGTTACAGGTGAAGTTGCTGAAGAAGGTTACAGGTGAAGTTGCTGAAGGAGGTTACAGGTGAAGTTGCTGAAGGAGGTTACAGGTGAAGTTTCTGAAGGAGGTTACAGGTGAAGTTGCTGAAGAAGGTTACAGGTGAAGTTACTGAAGAAGGTTACAGGTGAAGTTACTGAAGAAGGTTACAGGTGAAGTTACTGAAGAAGGTTACAGGTGAAGTTACTGAAGAAGGTTACAGGTGAAGTTACTGAAGAAGGTTACAGGTGAAGTTGCTGAAGAAGGTTACAGGTGAAGTTGCTGAAGAAGGTTACAGGTGAAGTTGCTGAAGAAGGTTACAGGTGAAGTTGCTGTTTGCTGCCCGTCTTCTGTAAAAATCTCTCTCTCTCTCTCTCTCTCTCTCTCTCTCTCTCTCTCTCTCTCTCTCTCTCTCTCTCTCTCTCTCTCTCTCTCTCTCTCTCTCTTTTCTCTCTCTCTCTCTCTCTCTCTCTCTCTCTCTCTCTCTCTCTTTCTCTCTCTCTCTCTCTTCTCTCTCTCTCTCTCTCTCTCTCTCTCTCTTCTCTCTCTCTCTCTCTCTCTCTCTCTCTCTCCTCTCTCTCTCTCTCTCTCCTCTCTCTCTCTCTCTCTCTCTCTCTCTCTCCTCTCTCTCTCTCTCTCTCTCTCTCTCTCTTCTTCTTCTCTCTCTCTCTTCTCTCTTCCTCTCTCTCTCTTTCTCTCTCTTCTCTCTCTCTTCTTCTCTCTCTCTCTCTCTCTCTCTTCTCTCTCTCCTTCTCTCTCTCTTTTCTCTCTCTCTTCTCTCCTCTCTTCTTCTCCTTCTCTCCTTCTTCTTCTCTCCTCTTCTTCCTCTCTCTTCTCTCTCCTCCTCTCTCCTTCTCCTCTCTCTTCTCTCTCTCTCCTCTTCTCTTCTCCTTCCTCTCTCCTCTCTCTTTCTTCTCCTCTCTCTCTTCTCTCTCTCTCTCTCTCTTCTCCTCCTCTCTCCTTTCTCTTCTCCTCCTCTCTCCTTTCTCTTCTCCTCTCTCTTCTCTCTCCTCTTCTCTCCGCTCTCTTTCTCCGCTTCCTCTCTACGCTCTGTCTTTCTCCGCTTCCTCTCTCCGCTCTGTCTTTCTCCCTTCCTCTCTTCCGCTCTGTCTTTCTCTCTCTCTTCTCTCTCTCCTCTCTCTCGCTCGTCTTTCTCCGCTTCCTCTCTCGCTCTGTCCTTTCTCCTCTCCTCTCTTCGCTCTGTCTTTCTCGCTTCCTCTCTCGCTCTGTCTTTCTCCGCTTCCTCTCTCGCTCTGTCTTTCTCCGCTTCCTCCTCGCTCTCTTTTCCGCTTCCTCTTCGCTCTGTCTTTCTCGCTTCCTCTCTCGCTCTGTCTTTCTCCGCTTCCTCTCTCCTCTTTCTTTCCTCGTCGTCTTTCCCTTCCTCTCTCCGCTCTGTCTTTCTCCGCTTCCTCTCTTCGCTCTGTCTTTCTCCGCTTCCTCTCTTCGCTCTGTCTTTCTCCGCTTCCTCTCTTCGCTCTGTCTTTCTCCGCTTCCTCTCTTCGCTCTGTCTTTCTCCGCTTCCTCTCTTCGCTCTGTCTTTCTCCGCTTCCTCTCTTCGCTCTGTCTTTCTCCGCTTCCTCTCTTCTCTCTCTGATACACACCGGATCGTAAGAACTGTGATCGAAGCCAGGAACTCCAACTCAACCCCTGCAATCACACTCACACTCACACTCAGTTATAACTATCAACAAGTGTCTTTGACAACCAGTAACTAACACAACAGGTCAAGTAATAGCATTATTATCTCAGAGAAATTAAGTTACTTAATATTTACCCTTCCTATGTTATTTAATACTCATTGACCAATAAGCATTTTCTTAGATATTCAACATAGTCATTATAATTTTAAAAATATAGGAAAATGATGGGTATCGACTGAAAATTGGATATTGGTATCAGCAAAATTTTTGTCATCCCATCCCTAATCAGTACATTTGCACATATTAAACATATACACATATATGCAAATACACACGTGCATAATGCATAATTATACAAACATATACATAAACGGGTTTTCATCTTTCTGTAACAAGCGTCATCATTTTTCGTGTGTAAAATGTATAAAGAATTAAAAGAGGCAGACTTGAGGTTAAAGCTCAGCTGGTCCCACCAAACGCAAGCACTAATTAGGCTGAATTGCCTTAAGGTACTAAGTATCAAGTTCAGTGTAAAAAACACAGCCACCCAGGCCCTCTGGCGCTTTTGAAACTTTTAGTGTTCCACTCACATAAGTTGAATGCTGGGAGCAAGGTATTCATGCTGAGAATAGAGAGGGGAGGGAGTGATTTTAAAGAGGGTGGATTTAGGAAAGAGGAAATTTAAAGGAGAGAGGATGGGAATATGGTGGTTGGATGGGTTTTCAGGGAAGCAATGGGTGTGAAGGGGTTGGAAATGAGATAATTTAAGAGGCAGGTAAGTTCCCCCGTCTTCTAATAACATGTTCATTTTTCCACTATAATCTACCTAGTCCATAATTAGTATCGCATTTGCTTTGTCTGTTTCGTAAGGTGAAGTGTAGTATCTTTCCTTAAGTCATGGTATAACTTAAGAATTTTTTGAAAGATTTGTACGGATGGAGGAGGTGACCTTTAAGGAAAGGAGGGAGGAGAAGGATGGGAGGGAGAGAGGAAAATATTTCCAACTCAAAAATTGCTTATCAAAATTGAGGTAAACTGACGTCAGTGTTGAGAAATTTGTCAGTGATAATTGTTAAAAAATATTTGTACCCTTGAATGTCCTGTTTTATTTGATTTCTGGTCGTCTGATGACATAAATGTAAACATTTGCAACATTTTTTTAACTATTTAAAATGTACCTCTTATCGTTTAAATGACCTTATACGAGTTTAATAATTCTGTCGTGTGAGTAGATGCCTATAATTGATTCGGGGTATCAGTGTTTGAAACATTGATCTTGTAAGAAGTAACGGGTGAATTTTGATTTGAGGAGAGGCTGAAGTGACCGTAAGATAAATGTTATGGTTGTGTATGAGGTTGGCGGCAGCTCGGCGTGCGAGGAGCACGGTGGTTAGCTGCAGTTTTTGTGGTGTCGGCTACCCGACAAACAAAGGCAACAGAGAGTCAAGAACCAGTTAGCTAGCATGCGTCAAGACTGTAAAAGGCCATCCAGCTTGTCACACTGGCAAATATGTCCAATTGGCTGGCTCGTAAAACCAAAAGACATGAAAGGTTGGTATCGGAGCATAAGCCATTAGTAAGAAGTTGAAGGCAGAGGTCGAGGATGGGGAAAAGGAGGGCGGCAGATAATGAGTGGCCGCTATAACATAGAGCCCTTGTTGCAGCGTCCCAGCCTGGCCTCATCTGCCTAACCTCCAATTACCACCACTACCACCCAAATCCGTAATGACTTTACTGAAGGTGCCGTCATCACCTCTTGCCTCGCTCATAACAATAATGCTGCTGCTGCTGCTGCTGCCTGCTGCTGCTGCTGCTGCTGCCGCTGCTGCCGCTGCCGTCCCCGGTTCATGTGATGTTCACTACAGCTGCTGCTGTGTTCCACCTCCGTGGTACTACCAGTGTGGTGTTGACAATAATTTTGTATTGGTACTCTTGTACGCTCACCTCACCACTGACACAGCTTGTTTTGTCAAGTTACTTTTTAACTGTCCAGTGTATTCTGCTCCTGGTTCAGATTAGTGGAACTCCATCAAAAATTGCTCATCCGCTCACGGCATTGTTAGTCTGGACACGGCAGACATTCGCTAAACTCTTAAATTGGCAGTGAAATATTCTTAGAAAAATATAGACTATAGCACCGATATTTTAAATTATCACAACTTTTGAAAGATTGTTGAGGAATAAAGATTGTTAATGAGCAAGAGTTCTGAACACATGGAGTGGCAACATTTACACAAAGTTGGACTTCATACAGGATTATTTTAACTTACACAATGCCTTGCCCTCTCGCACGTTGTATTGGACACATTGAGAGAGACGCAGAAAGCCTTCAACAGGCGTGATCTTGGTGTAACAGCTCGTAAAATACGGGCAAAAGGAAAATGCCAAAGTGAACAGGAGGATCTCGCTTCAGTATTCTTTCTCATCCTCATCTAAACGAGATGAAGAAATAGATTTTTCTGCATTGAAAAAAATTAAGCAGAGCACAGTCTATGAAAACCATTCAATAAAGCACAAGAGAAATGTAAAAGATCTGGGATTAACCGTTACCTGGAGTCGATTCTGGAGGCCACCGGCCCCGCGGCTGGGTCCCAGAGCAGGCCGCCTGGTTGCCGACATAATCGATCAAGTTGTTAGTGCTTCAGATTACTCCCTGCAGTACAGACAGACGAGTAGCTACAGAATAATGTACATATCTATACACTGAAAGAACTCTTACGAGAATGGAAGGAACAGTTATCTGTGGATGGGAGTTCAAGACTTTTAAATACCTTCCTTTTATACATGAAGGAAATTACTAGCCCGTCTTTAAAGGATCTTTAAAAGGAAACTTGTTAAGTTCTGCTAAAAAAAATATCAGCTTGGTTGTTTACGTCAGACTGAGAGATGCAAGCAGTAAGTCTGATCAGTTCATCAGTTAGGCGACGTGGTCAGAAATCTGGTCGTGAGTACTGTGAACCCCTAAATACATCATATTAACTACCATTGCAGCGAAATCAAGAGGATAGAAGTGAATTCATTTAGTATTGAGTCCTAGAAAGATGACAGAAATAAAAATATATTGTAATGTGCTGTATAGACTCTCTTTTTATTTGTTAGCTAACAGTTATATTGTTTATCCAGTCACTAGCTCTGGCTTATTACACAGTTTCAGTTTTGTCAATCAATCTTGAACCATTATTAAAATCAATAGATTATAATGATGTTTGATGTAGGCAGTTTCGAGTATACCACAGTTAGCTTTAATGTTTTATATGATATTGAAAAGATAGTGGAAATGGTTTCTGATTAAAGAGAATTTGTGTAGAGTTTGAGATGTTTTGATTATAATACGGTTGGTGGTGGTATCTCCAGGTATACTGAAGCGCAATCTTTAAGGTTCTCGTCGCTACTAGACTCTCCCATCCCAGGCTGATATATTTCATTATCTGTTGGAAGGAAGGAAATTTGATGTGTGCTCGTTGTGTATAGAAACCCTTTTAAGTGTTGATCTTTTTCCCGAGTCCTGAAAATATCATGGCCAAGTTTGTGTGACGTGTTATCTGAACGTTACATGAAGACGATTTCATGGGTCCAGAGCTAGGTCTGATCAGCCTGGAGGTGCCAGCCGCACGCAGTCCAACGAATTCACCACAGCCTGGCTGATCAGGAACGAACCCTTAGGATGAAGGGAGGGTGTTAAAATCTTGGTCCCTTTACACATATTGAGTTGCTTGTGTGCATATTTGGGAGCAATCTCTCCAGAATTTTCCGTGTGTAAATTATGATGCATTTTTCTCGCCTACGTCCCAAGAAGTGTACAGTACGAGAAACTTCAAGTAGTCTACATAATTTACTTCATTGAATTTGTACTGACGATGATGACTGTGTGTGCATTCTAGAGATTTGCAAGTTCTCCTGACTTAAAATGGCTGTTGGGGCACAGCAATAGTCCCGTTTAGAGAGAAGAAATAACTCGAGAGTATATAATCATTCCTTGACGTGTCTTGTTTTGAAGGCACAGTTATCCAGCCGCTTGTTTTCCTTGTGGTTGAAGATAACTTTTTTTTTTTCGAAACGTACTCAAAACAGTTGACTTGAAACTAATTCGTTTTGTGTGTCATTCGTGCATGAACTAGTCTTCTCTTACACCCCACAGGCAGTGACCCACATTTAAATATTTATTTTATTATGGGTGGATGAGAAAAAGCAGACAGTGCAGTCCAGATCCTGCTTTCACTCAGGATACGAACCTTGCTATCTTTGCCTTAGCACGTGCATGCCCAAGATTTAAATAACAGTGGTTTGCTTAATATTTTACTTAATACATGCAAATGCTGGCAGTAAACACACACATTACTCTTAGCGTAGTAAAAGCTCTTAATTCTCTTAATCCTCCCTCCCTTCTCGATATCTCTTCATGGTCCTCCCTCCCTTACTCCATCTCCTTCGTGTCCCTCCTTCCTTCATTTATTCCCTTTGTCAATGACATAGTAGGTGGTGGTTGCACATGGGGCCCTGGCTTGCTGAATGAATGATTGCTTTCGCCCAGTTAACATTGGCCTTGTGTGAGCTGTGCCGAGACTGTCATGGCAGCGTTCCAATCCCGCCAGCCACAGTCGGGTGGACCCATTGATGGTGAGATTACTCCTCCACTACCACAACCACTACCTGTAATTATCACCACCACCCACTCCCACCACTCACCACTTGCTCCCACCACTCACCACCCGTTCCCACCACCCATTCCCAGTGTTGGCGGCTGATATCTCTCCTTTCAGGAGAGATATCAGACCTGGAACAGATAGAGATGATTTACTGCCCACCGAACTCAGCCTTAAATGTGTACTAGCTAGAGGGAAGGTGAGAGAAATGCTTGATAATATATACGTGGAAGGTGTTTGAGGGCCTAGTCCCATATCTGCACACTGGAGTAAGAGATATGAGAGGATATGAAAAATAAACCCATTGAAAAACAAGGACTCCATGGGCACAATAAGAGAATATTGTATCAACATCCGTGGGCTCATAAACATTGCTGGAAAAAGTGTTAAGGTTTTCAAGAGAAAACGGGTCATGTTCCTCCTCCAGGTGGCAGATCAACCAGGCTGTGACGGATATGTGAGCCACCGGGCCGCCGGCAGTAACATCCTGGTTGATCACACCATCACCAGACAAGCCTGGCCCAGGGCCGGCTGCGAAAATAGGAAAACTCTTGAAAGCTCTCAAAGGTATATACCCCCATCACCAAGCACCATTCATTACCATCACCAACTTCCACCACCACAGCGACCTCAGGCTAGTTTGTGTGTGTGACACAACCCTGGTCTTGTGAGAGACACACAGGAGAGGTGAAGACACAACGTATCCTTGAGATGACCCAAAGTCTTGATCATTAAGCCAGCGCGTACGTACGCACGCACCCACCTCATTACAAACTCCACCTTCACACCAACCACCCATAGTTCCCCATCAGATCTCCCACTTTCCCAAACCCAACATACCCCCCAGACTACGGTTTTAGAAAAGAAGTTAAAGGTTTGGTATACAAATGCAGATGGTATAACAAATAAATGTGAGGAGTGGCATGAAAGAATAAAGGAGACATCCCCAGACATAATAGCACTCACAGAAACGAAACTCACCAGGATGATAACAGATGCAATCTTTCCACCCGGATATCAAATCCTCAGGAAAGATAGAGGGAGCAGAGGGGGAGGAGGAGTTGCACTGCTCATTAAGAACAGGTGGGGATTTGAGGAAGTGGAAGGAATGGGTGAAAGGGACTACATAGTAGGAACAATTCAGTCTGAGGGCCATAAGGTGGTAATTTCTGTAATGTACAACCCGCCACAGAACTGCAGGAGGCCAAGAGAAGAATACGACGAGAGCAACAGAGCAATGGTAGACACACTAGCCGAGGTAGCCAGAAGAGCCCACATGGGGAGAGCAAAGTTACTAGTTATGGGTGATTTCAATCACAAAGAGATTGATTGGGAAAACCTAGAGCCCCATGGGGGTCCTGAATCATGGAGAGCCAAGATGATGGATGTGGTACTGGAAAACCTCATGCATCAACATGTTAGAGACACTACCAGAGAGAGAGGTGGGGATGATCCAGCAAGACTGGACCTAGTATTCACCTTGAGTAGTTCGGACATCGAGGCTATCATGTATGAAAGGCCCCTTGGAGCTAGTGATCATTTGGTTCTGTGTTTTGATTATATAGTTGAGCTACAAGTGGAGAGGGAAGCAGGAATAGGAAGGGAGAAACGAAACTACAAAAGGGAGGACTACACAGGCATGAGGAACTTCCTACAAGACGTTCAGTGGGAGAGAGAATTGGCAGGAAAACCAGTAAACGAAATGATGGAATATGTGACAACCAAATGCAAAGAGGCAGAGGAGAGGTTTGTCCCCAAGGGAAACAAAAGTAATGGGAAGACCAGAACGAGTCCTTGGTTCACCCAGAGGTGTAGGGAGGCAAAAAGTAAGTGTAATAGAGAATGGAAAAAGTACAGAAGACAAAGGACCCAGGAAAATAAAGAGATTAGCCGAAGAGCCAGAAACGAATATGCACAGGTAAGAAGGGAGGCTCAGCGACAATATGAAAATGATATAGCATCAAAAATCAAGTCTGACCCGAAGCTGTTGTATAGCCACATCAGGAGGAAAACAACAGTCAAGGACCAGGTAATCAGGCTGAGAAAGGAAGGTGGGGAGTTCACAATAAACGACCAAGAGGTATGTGAGGAGCTCAATATGAGATTTAAAGAAGTATTTACAGAGGAGACAGGAAGGACTCCAGGAATTCAGAATAGGGAGGTATACCAACAAGTGCTGGATGAAATACACACAACCGAGGAGGAGGTGAAGAAGCTGCTATGTGAACTTGATACCTCAAAAGCGGTGGGACCGGACAACATTTCTCCGTGGGTCCTTAGAGAGGGAGCAGAGATGTTGTGTGTGCCACTAACACAAATCTTCAACACATCCATTGAAACTGGGCAACTACCTGAGGCGTGGAAGATGGCAAATGTAGTCCCAATTTTTAAGAAAGGAGACAGACACAAGGCATTAAACTACAGACCTGTGTCACTGACGTGTATAGTATGCAAAGCCATGGAGAAGATCATCAGGAGGAGAGTGGTGGAGCACCTAGAAAGACACAAGCTTATAAACGACAACCAGCATGGTTTCAGGGAAGAAAATCCTGTGTCACAAACCTACTGGAGTTTTATGACAAGATAACAGAAGTAAGACACGAGAGAGAGGGTGGATAGACTGCATTTTTTGGACTGCAAGAAGGCGTTCGACACAGTTCCTCACAAGAGATTAATGCAAAAGCTAGAGGATCAGGCACACGTAACAGGAAAAGCACTGCAATGGATCAGAGAATATCTGACAGGGAGGCAACAACGAGTCATGGTACGTGACGAGATGTCAGAGTGGGCACCTGTGACGAGTGGAGTTCCACAAGGGTCAGTCCTAGGACCTGTACTGTTTTTGGTATATGTGAATGACATAACGGAAGGGATAGACTCAGAAGTGTCCCTGTTTGCAGATGATGTGAAGTTAATGAGAAGAATCAAATCAGTCGAGGATCAGGCAGGACTACAAAGAGACCTGGACAGGCTGCAAGCCTGGTCCAGTAACTGGCTCCTTGAATTTAACCCTGCCAAATGTAAAGTCATGAATATCGGGGAAGGGCAAAGAAGACCGCAGACAGAGTATAGTCTAGGTGGCCAAAGACTGCAAACCTCACTCAAAGAAAAAGATCTTGGGGTGAATATAATACCGAGCACATCTCCTGAGGCACACATCAATCAGATAACTGCTGCAGCATACGGGCGGCTGGCAAACCTAAGAATAGCGTTCCAATACCTCACTAAGGAATCATTCAAGACTCTGTATACCATATACGTCAGGCCCATACTGGAGTATGCAGCACCAGTTTGGAACCCACACCTGGTCAAGCACGTCAATAAATTAGAGAAAGTGCAAAGGTTTGCAACAAGACTAGTCCCAGAGCTAAGGGGATTGTCCTACGAAGAAAGGTTAAGGGAAATCGGCCTGACGACACTAGAGGACAGGAGGGTTAGGGAGACATGATAACGACATATAAAATACTGCGAGGAATAGATAAGGTGGACAGAGACAAGATGTTCCAGAGAGGGGACACAGAAACAAGGGGTCACAATTGGAAGTTGAAGACTCCTATGAGTCAAAGGGATGTTAGGAAGTATTTCTTCAGTCATAGAGTTGTCAGGAAGTGGAATAGCTTAGAAAGCGACATAGTGGAGGCAGGAACCATACATAGTTTTAAGACTAGGTTTGATAAAGCTCATGGAGCAGGGAGAGAGAGGACCTAGTAGCAATCAGTGAAGAGGCGGGGCCAGGAGCTATGACTCGACCCCTGCAACCACAAATAGGTGAGTACAAATAAGTGAGTACACACACACACACACACACACACACACACACACACACACACACACACACACACACACACAATGATAACGACATATAAAATGCTGCAAGGAATAGATAACGTGGACAGAGACAAGATGTTCCAGAGAGGGGACACAGAAACAAGGGGTCACAATTGGAAGTTGAAGACTCCTACGAGTCAAAGAGATGTTAGGAAGTATTTCTTCAGTCATAGAGTTGTCAGGAAGTGGAATAGTCTAGAAAGTGACGTAGTGGAGGCAGGAACCGTACATAGCTTTAAGACGAGGTTTGATAAAGCTCATGAAGCAGGGAGAGAGAGGACTTAGTAGCAATCAGTGAAGAGGCGGGGCCAGGAGCTATGAATCGACCCCTGCAACCACAAATAGGTGAGTACACAGTGCCAGCAACAAGCGGTCACAGTTGGAAGTTGAAGATTCAAATGAATCACAGGGATGTTAGGAAGTATTCCTTTCTTCAGTCACATAGTTGTCAGGAAGTGGAATAGTCTGGGAATAATGTAGTTTAGGCAGAATCCATACATAGCTTTAAGAAGAGGTACGATAAAGCTCATGGAGCAGGAAGAGTGACCTAGGAGCAACCAGTGAAGAGGCGGGGCCAGCTGTGAATCGACCCCTGCAACCACAACTAGGCGAGTACACACATACGCGCGCGCGCATGTACAACAGGCCTAGTGTCTAATCGACATGTGCCTAGGACAAAATGGTAGCTAACACACACACACACACACACACACACACATATGCACGCACGCACGCATATACAACAGGCCTAGTGCCTGGGACAAAATGGTAACTAACACACACAAAACTCCCCCACCTCACCCACCAGACCTGACCTGCTTGTTTGTTACCTGTAGCGCCTCTCCCCATTCATTCTATCATGTCCCATGAATATTTTGCACGTTATGATCATGTTCCACTGGTTCTCCTATCTTTTAGAACTGTTAGTCTGAGTTCCTAAAGCCTCTTCTCGTAGCACATTTCTCTCAGTTTCAGTATCAGTCTCCCGAGAATCTGTATCTTACGTTCCTCTGCCGAACATGTTTGTTCATGTATTGGCTCAGTGGCTGTCTTCAAAGGCTGCATTCCGTGCCCATTTTTCTCACTCCCAGTATCTGTGACCGATTTCGAGAATGTGGTTCCACATCACATCCAGGCTTCAAGCTTGGCTTTCCTGATGACCATCTAGTATATCTGATGATAATGGGTTGAAGGGTCTTGGACAGTGGATGTTGACACACTTCTCATTGTGCTTATGGCACCTGTGTTTTTCACTGGATTCTACACTTCATCCCATATCTTCACTGCAGATTGGGAACCAAGCCTTCAGATATCTTCACTGTACATTATTTACTATCAGGCATCTCTTTCTTCTTCATTCCGTAGAGAACAGTGGAGGGCTTTAAGGCGTTCCCAGGTCTGTTATCTCTCCTGCCTTGAAAAATATCAAGCAGATAATAATAATCGAATCGAGAGCACCATTAATTTGAAAAGTAGCATCATTAACATTGTTTCTCTTGTTTCGAAAGTCTTCATAATCTACCCTATCATTTTCCTGGCCTTTGCTGCATTTGTCTCAGTGTTCTCCAAATGACAAATCATCTTAGGTAATTATTCGTAAGTTTTTTACCAGTTCTTAAGGTCTGTGAGACACTTCCTCTTCAAAAGGGGGGGGGGTTGAACTCCTTGGTATGGTGAAGAGGCTTTTGGTCTGAGTAATTTAACCCTTCCATTTTCTTCCTCCAACCGAACCTAATATCTCCCCAGAGTCCCCTATCCTTCCCCTCCATCCTTTCCCCATCCTCCCCCTCTCCTCCCTTTTCTACTTTTGATCTTTGGGTCCTTTGCTCAGGAATTCTAGCTCCTAGGTTGGGAGACGTGCATCATTGTCCATCCCATTCTGTTGAGGTACTTTGTGGTGGTGTAGTTTGCCGTAGAATCTGGATCATCAGGGATGTCCCAATCCCTCTCCGGTCTCCCGGATGGGGGGGGGCTTGTGATGTCTTTCGGGTGAAGGGTGTATCTCTGGAGGGTACATGTTGGATTCTGGGAGGTGGTAGCCGCCTTTTGGCAGGTTTCCGACCAACCTCTCTCTTGTCCACCGAGGTGGCTTGGTGGATGAGGTTGCTATCCTGTTGATGTCTGTACTCCACTTCAGGTGCATTCTGTCAGTATTAATTGTGCATTTGTTTTCGGGTTGACCTTCATTTGTCAGTTGTCTGAACATTCCATTAGCTGTGTCCCTGTTTCCCTGTGTTTTTGTTATCCCTCTTATCAGTTTAACATCAGCGAAGACTCCTCTTTTGGGAGATCTAAGTTTTTCAACAAATTACCCTAATTTACTTATTACTCCCTGATCCACTGCATTACTTCCTAACCTACTCCATTACTCACTAATACGCTTAACTATTCTCTCTCGTGTTTGTCTTTTTTTTCTGGTGAAAAGTACTGTACCAAAAGTTTTCTTGCAGTTCACGAAAATGTAATTCATCCTGACCTGTTTTTCCTGTTTTATCTCTATAACTGAGTCTTAAAACTCGAGAAACTTCTTGAGATAGAATTTCTCGTTTTTAATCCGTATTAGTTTTCTCTGTCAGATCCCCCACGTCATTGCAATCTTCGAATTTTTGACTTGCATAGATGTTAGTGATGCTGCACTATAGATCAGTGCCTTGTAACATGTTTCCTTATAGAAATATGGTTACCAGATACTTTTCTGGCGACTGACTCGTCAGCAGTGACCTCTTAAAGAATCACACGGTAGGTTCACGTAGGTTCACGTGCACTCGTTGATTTGTGTTTGAGAGGGACGGAGGGGGAGGGGTTGTGTTGATTCTTGGTCCTGCGTTTTAGGCTTCGTCGACACTTTTTACTATCTTCTGGCCTCCTCAGCCCCGTGTTGTGCGTGTGTAACTGCTGCAAAACTCATCATAATGTTGTCGTTTCAATTTTAGCAACAGAAAACTATGTAGAAGATGTATTCGCCAGAAGTGGATGCACACACTTGAGTGCTGAGGTTTTGGCCATTCACGCAGCGGTCTGGACGATCCACTCTTGAAAAACTATCCCTAGGCAGGTTATGAGTCACATACTGGTGAGTGTGAGAGAGAGGTGTGATGTATGCGAGATGGGTGATGTATGTACTCAGCGAGCTGTACTCACCGAGTTGTGTTTGAGAGAGAAAGACTCAGCTCCTGGCCTCGCCTGTAGACTTATTATAATATATATTCAACACATACCAATTGCATAAAGAGGTATTCCTCACATTATTGGCATTACTGATGTCTGGGTTCTTGGTCCTTATCTACTCTTGAAGCTGTGTTGAATTTACCTCTACCACTTTCTTATATCAATCATTCCATTTTTAGCACTCTAAGACTAAAGAAATACTTTCTTACATCCCAGTGACTCATCGTCTTCAAGATTCGACCTGTATCCCCTTGATCCTGGCCCTCTTAATTTCAATAGTCCGTCCCTATCTGCTATGTCAGTTACCCTTAAGATTTTGTATGTCGTAATCATATCACTTCTTGTTCTCTCCAGTAAGGTCGTCTGATTCGGTTTCTTAATCCTCCCCTCATAATGCATTCCTTTCAGTCTTGGTACTAACCCTCTTGCATACCTCTGAAACTTTTCGAGCTTCACCTGCAAGACCAGTTGTGGGTTCCATGCTGGGGCCACGTACTCGAGTGATTGGTCTGACATATGTCTTATATAACGGTTTGAAGGCTTGATCAAGTTCATGAATGCAATTCTAAGGTTTGTTACTCTTGCGTATGTCGCTAACGTTACAAGTTTTATCTATTTTTGGCAATGTGCTTGGTGTCATAATCACTCCCAGGTCCTTGTCACTTCTCTCCACCCATATTGAACTCTGTCCGGTCTGCCTCTACCTCCAAGTCGCATGATCAAGCATGTCCTCTACTACACAAGTGTCCATCCTCTTGCCTGTGTTTCAGATTGGTATCAAAGTTAAGGGATTGAACACCTTTTATCAAGGCTGGGAAACGGATTATCTCGATGTTGAAGTGAAAAAGCCACCAACATACAACATTAAACGAAATATATATTATGAGAGTAATAATCATAATATATTCAGTTTAATCGTTAAACCTGTCATGTACCTGGAGAGGTATATAGGGTCATATATCGCTGCAGGGTGGGATGGCTGAATGTTAGGAGTGAGTGGTCGAGGTGTTTTGAGATAGGTATATTATGGAAAGGAAGATGAAATTAGCAGAGTTGCGATGTTTGTTGCCTGGATTCACTTAAGTTACCTGTACGTGGCAGGTTTGTATAGCAGCTCCAAGAGAGGACAGACAGTATAAAGTGTGTGGAGAGGAGGATAGGCACACACTGGCACTATATCGTAGACTATAGTGCAATGAAAAAAATAATTAATATTACTAATATTAATATTACATATTAATGTTAATATTACATATTAATATTACATATTAATGTTAATATTACATATTAATATTACAGAATTTGCTGTAATTAGAAAGGGGCAGTTTATAAGTGATAAGTAAGAATACAGCTGTATCACCAAACTTTCCTCTCCGGGCAAAATTAAAAATAAAAAACATTGCTCGTCGTGTTTTGGTGGGAAACATTTCCCAGATAATATAGGAAAACCTCGTGGAGTTGTCTGGTTAAGTTGCTGAAATGAGGCAGTGTAAACTTATAATGAGAGAGCCAAGATTGGTCCCCAGACACCAGCAGCGACGCCGTCTTCAGCCCTGATCATGATCCTCCCCCCTACTCTGAACTCCCAGGCTGGGTAGTGCCACCTAATTCAAGGACGGGAGTGCACGGTTGTGGATCTTGGTTTAGTCGTTGAAGGCAGGTCGCTGTGATAGCGGCGACGGCGCTGTTGTAGGTAAATTCTATAATGTGTATGATGATCGAGCGAATGAGATTGGGACCTCATTCGTGCTGCAGAAAAGTTCGCGCTGTTTTAGGCTTTTCCTCAGATTAATAATATCTTCATTAAAACTGTAAGGAATCACGTCCAAATAGAATGCAAGAAAACTTTTGATCAGCTTTTGCGACGGGAGAAGGAAGGATCCAGCAAGACGTGTCGTTGTGAATAGCTCCACAGGGGCTGAAAGTCCACACAGCAGACAATAAGATTTGAAAACTCTACAAAGTCTGGGATAAGTTTGGCGTCACCTGTCATGGTCGCTGGCTGTCAGCAGTGTCTTGAATATAGTTGCTGAGGGTTCTACCTTGCAATAATGTTTTCGTTTTTTATACTCAAGGTTTTCCTGTACTCACCTATTTGTACTCACCTATTTGTGGTTGCAGGGGTCGAGTCATAGCTCCTGGCCCCGCCTCTTCACTGATTGCTACTAGGTCCTCTCTCTCCCTGCTCCATGAGCTTTATCAAACCTAGTCTTAAAACTATGTATGGTTCCTGCCTCCACTATGTCGCTTTCCAAGCTATTCCACTTCCTGACAACTCTATGACTGAAGAAATACTTCCTAACATCCCTTTGACTCATAGGAGTCTTCAACTTCCAATTGTGACCCCTTGTTTCTGTGTCCCCTCTCTGGAACATCTTGTCTCTGTCCACCTTATCTATTCCTCGCAGTATTTTATATGTCGTTATCATGTCTCCCTAACCCTCCTGTCCTCTAGTGTCGTCAGGCCGATTTCCTTAACCTTTCTTCGTAGGACAATCCCCTTAGCTCTGGGACTAGTCTTGTTGCAAACCTTTGCACTTTCTCTAATTTCTTGACGTGCTTGACCAGGTGTGGGTTCCAAACTGGTGCTGCATACTCCAGTATGGGCCTGACGTATATGGTATACAGAGTCTTGAATGATTCCTTGGTGAGGTATTGGAACGCTATTCTTAGGTTTGCCAGCCGCCCGTATGCTGCAGCAGTTATCTGATTGATGTGTGCCTCAGGAGATGTGCTCGGTATTATACTCACCCCAAGATCTTTTTCTTTGAGTGAGGTTTGCAGTCTTTGGCCACCTAGACTATACTCTGTCTGCGGTCTTCTTTGCCCTTCCCCGATATTCATGACTTTACATTTGGCAGGGTTAAATTCAAGGAGCCAGTTACTGGACCAGGCTTGCAGCCTGTCCAGGTCTCTTTGTATTCCTGCCTGATCCTCGACTGATTTGATTCTTCTCATTAACTTCACATCATCTGCAAACAGGGACACTTCTGAGTCTATCCCTTCCGTTATGTCATTCACATATACCAAAAACAGTACAGGTCCTAGGACTGACCCTTGTGGAACTCCACTCGTCACAGGTGCCCACTCTGACATCTCGTCACGTACCATGACTCGTTGTTGCCTCCCTGTCAGATATTCTCTGATCCATTGCAGTGCTTTTCCTGTTACGTGTGCCTGATCCTCTAGCTTTTGCATTAATCTCTTGTGAGGAACTGTGTCGAACGCCTTCTTGCAGTCCAAAAATGCAGTCTATCCACCCCTCTCTCTCGTGTCTTACTTCTGTTACCTTGTCATAAAACTGCAGTAGGTTTGTGACACAGGATTTTCCTTCCCTGAAACCATGCTGGTTGTCGTTTATAAGCTTGTGTCTTTCTAGGTGCTCCACCATTCTCCTCCTGATGATCTTCTCCATGACTTTGCATACTATACACGTCAGTGACACAGGTCTGTAGTTTAATGCCTCGTGTCTGTCTCCTTTCTTAAAAATTGGGACTACATTTGCCATCTTCCACGCCTCAGGTAGTTGCCCAGTTTCAATGGATGTGTTGAAGATTTGTGTTAGTGGCACACACAACATCTCTGCTCCCTCTCTAAGGACCCACGGAGAAATGTTGTCCGGTCCCACCGCTTTTGAGGTATCGAGTTCACATAGCAGCTTCTTCACCTCCTCCTCGGTTGTGTGTATTTCATCCAGCACTTGTTGGTATACCTCCCTATTCTGAATTCCTGGAGTCCTTCCTGTCTCCTGTGTAAATACTTCTTTAAATCTCATGTTGAGCTCCTCACATACCTCTTGGTCGTTTATTGTGAACTCCCACCTTCCTTTCTCAGCCTGATTACCTGGTCCTTGACTGTTGTTTTCCTCCTGATGTGGCTATACAGCAGCTTCGGGTCAGACTTGACTTTTGATGCTATATCATTTTCATATTGTCGCTGAGCCCCTTCTTACCTGTGCATATTCGTTTCTGGCTCTTCGGCTAATCTCTTTATTTTCCTGGGTCCTTTGTCTTCTGTACTTTTTCCATCCTCTATTACACTTACTTTTTGCCTCCCTACACCTCTGGGTGAACCAAGGACTCGTTCTGGTCTTCCCATTACTTCTGTTTCCCTTGGGGACAAACCTCTCCTCTGCCTCTTTGCATTTGGTTGTCACATATTCCATCATTTCTTTTACTGGTTTTCCTGCCAATTCTCTCTCCCACTGAACGTCTTGTAGGAAGTTCCTCATGCCTGTGTAGTCCCCCCTTTTGTAGTTTCGTTTCTCCCTTCCTATTCCTGCTCCCCTCTCCACTTGTAGCTCAACTATATAATCAAAACACAGAACCAAATGATCACTAGCTCCAAGGGGCCTTTCATACATGATATCCTCGATGTCCGAACTACTCAAGGTGAATACTAGGTCGAGTCTTGCTGGATCATCCCCACCTCTCTCTCTGGTAGTGTCTCTAACATGTTGATGCATGAGGTTTTCCAGTACCACATCCATCATCTTGGCTCTCCATGATTCAGGACCCCCATGGGGCTCCAGGTTTTCCCAATCAATCTCTTTGTGATTGAAATCACCCATAACTAGTAACTTTGCTCTCCCATGTGGGCTCTTCTGGCTACCTCGGCTAGTGTGTCTACCATTGCTCTGTTGCTCTCGTCGTATTCTTCTCTTGGCCTCCTGCAGTTCTGTGGCGGGTTGTACATTACAGCAATTACCACCTTATGGCCCTCAGACTGAATTGTTCCTACTATGTAGTCCCTTTCACCCATTCCATCCATTCCTTCCACTTCCTCAAATCCCCACCTGTTCTTAATGAGCAGTGCAACTCCTCCTCCCCTCTGCTCCCTCTATCTTTCCTGAGGATTTGATATCCGGTGGAAAGATTGCATCTGTTATCATCCTGGTGAGTTTCGTTTCTGTGAGTGCTATTATGTCTGGGGATGTCTCCTTTATTCTTTCATGCCACTCTCACATTTATTTGTTATACCATCTGCATTTGTATACCAAACCTTTAACTTCTTTTCTAAAACCGTAGTCTGGGGGTATGTTGGGGTTGGGAAAGTGGGAGATCTGATGGGGAACTATGGGTGGTTGGTGTGAAGGTGGAGTTTGTAATGAGGTGGGTGGAATCATTGGGTATGGCATGTGTGTTTTGGGTTAGGTTGTTTGGTTGCATTGGGGTTGTCCAGGTTGGGGAACATCTGAAGGTGGTTGTGTTAGAGCTTCCTCCTGAGTCTGGGTTCTCCTGTCCATCTCTCTTCCTCCTTTTGTCTCTGTACCCTCTCTTCAGTTTCTGTCTTTCTTCCCGTGTTCTGTCGCGGTCGAGATACACCCTCCGGTACTCTGACATATCCCTTAGTCTTGCTTTCTCCTGCAGGATCCTGTTTGAGTCAATTCTGCTTTGAAAATTACTTTGACTGGCCAGATTCTTCCTCTTGCAAACCCCTATTCTCAGAAAATTTGCCAGCTGGGTCATGTCATCTTCTCCTATTGCTTTCATGATGTTTTCAATCGCATTTTTCTCCCCTTGTCTTCTTGCTTCATAAGTTTCCCTTCAGCTTCCTGGAGCCCGTAAACAAAGACTGATCTCTCTCTTACATTCTCCCACTGCCTATCCCTATGTAACCCTGATTCGATTTAGTTGCCTCCATTGCAGCTTTCCTTTCTTCAATCTCTTCACTGTCTGTTATCCCTTGGCCCAGTGGCCTGTCGCTTCCCTTCTTAACTTTCCCTGTGCACTGCTGTGGTCTGTTAGGGCTTCTACGTATAGCTTAGCTCTCCCTTTACTACACTCCCTCGATTGTTCCTGATGTGATCCTCTCTTTCTCTCGGGCTCCACGATGGTCTGATATAGCCTCTGCATACAGTTTCACTCCGTTCTCTACAGTCCTCTTCTTTGTGACTGAGGTAGCAGTTTCTGATACCATGTCCACATTGCTTTTTAGTTCATTAGGCTGTTTCAAATTTTTCAGTTCTTCTTCTAATCTCTGTATCTTAGCCTCTGCTGTTGTGACTTGCTTCTCCCACTTCCTGCTTTCTGCAGCTATCCTCTCCTCCATTATCTTGCTTTCTGCAGCTATCCTCTCCTCCATTATCTTGCTTTCTGCAGCTATCCTCTCCTCCATTTTCATGCTAAGCTCCTCTAGCTTCCTTCCCCACTCATGTTCCCTTTTCATGAGCTCTGCTGCCCAATCTTCCTTTGCAGACTCATCCTCCAGTCCCCTGGTTTTCCGTCCTGCTCTCTGGGACCCCATTTTTTATTTTTATTTTTAAGATGCCACAGAGTGAAAAACTATGTATTTCTGTGTGGTTGTTTTGTGGTGTGATTGCCTGAGTGTTTGTGTGGGGGGTGGAGGGAGGGAGAGGAGAAACTGAAGACAGTGGGGAAATGGAAGAGAGGTGGGGAGGGGGAAAGAGGGGGGATTATGCGGAGAGAGTGAAGGAGGGAGAAGCAGAGGTGGAGAGAGAATGGGAGAGGGAGAGGGGGAGGAGGTGGGTGAGAGAGGGGGTTCAGGGAAGGGATTGGGGGAGAGGTGGGTGGAGGGAGCAGGGGGAAATAGTGTGTGTGGGCCTGTGTGTGTGTGTTAGTTTTGTGTGTGTATGTGTATGTGTGTGTGTGTGTTAGTTTTGTGTGTGTGTGCACGTTAGTTTTGTGTGTGTTAGTTTTGTGTGTGTGTGTGTGTGTTAGTTTTTTTTTGTGTGTGTGTGTGTTAGTTTTGTGTGTATGTATGTGTGTGTGTGTATGTTTGTGTGTGTATGTATGTGTGAATAGTAGTGGTGAAATTGTGTTATGGTGTATGAGTGTGTATGTGGAGTTTGCGAGTGACACGTTGTCTGCAGTGCTTCTCTACCTGGCCTGCCCTGACACACCTGACCTACCAGTTAATGTGTGTGTGTGTGTGTGTGTGGAACTATATGTGTGTGGATTTATTGTGTGAAAAGTAGTGGTGAAATTGTGTTATGTGTATGAGTGGTATGTGAGGTCTGCGAGTAACACGTAGTCTACAGTGCTCCTCTACCTGGCCTGACCTGACACACCTGATCTACCAGTTAATGTATTCTATGATTCACCTGTCTGCTCGCCCTTTTCTACTAGAAATTACCAATTGCTATTTGTTACTGAGTACTTGATATCCTATTCCTTATCTTACTATGAGAGTTGACCGTTCACAATCAGCTTAGCGGTTAGGTAATTGGAACTTACTCCCGACACCCCGAAAACCACGCATAGGTGAATACTTGCGATGCGATGCAGCTGTCCAGCGTGTAGTATCCTGTAGATTGTCCAACTCGATGTGATGTTCTGGCGTATATCCACTTTCGTTTCTTGTCGATATATAATATAACCTATTCACTGAATTTCTTTCGCTTGTCACATATTAATTTCACTTTATTATCTAGGGTGACACACGTGGCAACGTCGCCTGGAGCACACTAGGCCCACTGATCCCGCCTCCAAATATTTATTTCTAGATCACTTATAAAATTATGGCTCTCCCCACACTTATGTGGCTCAGGGCAACTCGTAAATCACTTCAAGGGTTGTTCACTACCCTGACACACTTGATAACCCCTGCAGTACCCTGGTGTAGCCCTCAAAAACACTTATTTGCACAGAAACATACAAGTTGCGACTGACCCGCACGGCGTCCCTGTGTGTGTGTGTGTGTGTGTGTGTGTGTGTGTGTGTGTGTGTGTGTCTGTCTGTCTGTGTCTGTCTGTGTCTGTCTGTGTCTGTCTGTCTGTCTGTCTGTCTGTCTGTCTGTCTGTCTGTCTGTCTGTCTGTCTGTCTGTCTGTCTGTGTGCGCGCGCGTAAAAAATTAGGAAATTTTCATATAAAATTAGTTTGCATATAATTTTTACTGAATTTGAGAAGTCTTCTGCAATTTAGAGGGAACAACTACTTGACATAATCCCTGATCAAGCAGGTTGTGATGCTGTGTAGACCTATGGGCCACTAGCAACAACAGCCAGGTTGATGGGGTCACGGGGCCGGGCTGCGAGGGTAAAAGAACCCTGGAAGTGGGTCACAGGTATGTTAGGTATGCTGTTAATAGCAGAGAAGCCAGTGATTCTCACCTGGAGGTTCATGGTGACGAATGCAGATATAAAGTAAGTTAATTTGCAGATGACCATATATGAGTGGGGAATGTGTGAGTGATCTCTCACAACCTGTACTCTCACCTCCAGATAATATAATGAGTGCTGGGTTAGCAGCTCCGAGCAGAGTAACATAATCAATGTTTAACAGGATCGACAGTGGCTTTTAGCGTAATTTAACAGAAGGTTAACGTCAAGATTATTTTAAACGTTCGTTCATCGCATAATTAATTATGGAAAAGATTTTGTGAATGTGAGGTGAATTTTTTTTTTTTTGAACGGGATTACTGAGTGAGTCTCTCATGAGAGGTCAGTGACAAGGAGACATGTAAGGAAAGATATGAGTGTGGCTTAATGCAACGTGATGAGGCAGGGAAGAAACATACCTTTGATGATGACATGATCCATACAATAAGGCATAAGAAAATAAAGTACCGTTCTTAATGAAACTCAAGGTTCAAATCCTAACACGAACCTACTGATATCAAACAAGTAACAAAGTTTTCAAGAGCGGAGCGTAAGCAAGGGGTCACAAGTGGAAGCCAAAATG
>WNWK01016601.1:37500-44488 GCA_009830355.1 Cherax destructor
CTTATTGTTTGAGCCTAGCATCACATCCTGCAAAAGGATATAAGTAGAGCCGAACACATGAAGAGCATAACGGCAGTGACGAATATTTATTTACAGAAGTATTTGAGCTTAAAAATGTACGAGACAAAAAAAACCAGTAGTAGAAGTGGTAGTATTATTATTATTAGTAGTAGTACTAAAGCCTAGTCTCTACATCCTTTTTTAATAATATCTTTATTTACTACAAGTACATGTACATGGTATACAGGCCTAGCTGACATCAGTGACATACTACTATATAGAAAGTCCCTTGTTATGCTGAGCATTTCGGGCAGATTAGGTCAGTGTCCTAGGATGCGACTCACACCAGTCGACTAACACCCAGGTACCCATTTTACTGATGGGGAACATAGACAACAGGTGTAAAGAAACACGCCCAATGTTTCTGCCTTGGCTGGGAATCGAACTCAGGCCCTCGCCGTGTGAAGCGAGAGCTTTAGCCACCAGACCACCAGAGCCCCCTAATAAATTTCCATACATTTGTATCAAAAGATCATAGTAGTTATCAGCACCCATTTTCCCATAAAGGAAGTGTGGCCAGAGTTAATCAAAGGATAGGAGAGACTAACCCGCTTTACTTTTCTCACTAACTCTGACTAGATACCTGGATTTCACCCAGGAGGCCCGGGTTCGATTCCCGGCATGGAAATTAGTTTAGAGGCCCCGGTGGCCTGATGGCTAAAGCTCTCGCTTCACGCACGGAGGGCCCGGGTTCTATTCCCGGCGGGGCGGAAACATTTCGAAGTGTTTCCTTACACACACACACACACACACACACACACACATACAACAGGCCTAGTGTCTAATCGACATGTGCCTATGACAAAATGGTAACTAACACAATTTTTAAGAAAGGAGACAGACACGAGGCATTGAACTACAGACCTGTGTCACTGACGTGTATAGTATGCAAAGTCATGGAGATCATCAAGAGGAGAGTGGTGGAGCACCTAGAAAGACACAAGCTTATAAACGACAACCAGCACGGTTTCAGGGAAGGAAAATCCTGTGTCACAAATCTACTGGAGTTTTATGACACGGTAACAGAAGTAAGACACGAGAGAGAGGGGTGGATAGACTGCATTTTCTTGGACTGCAAGAAGGCGTTCGACACAGTTCCTCACAAGAGGTTAATGCAAAAGCTAGAGGATCAGGCACACGTAACAGGAAAGGCACTGCAATGGATCAGAGAATATCTGACAGGGAGGCAACAACGAGTCATGATACGTGACGAGATGTCAGAGTGGGCACCTGTGACGAGTGGAGTTCCACAAGGGTCAGTCCTAGGACCTGTACTGTTTTTGGTATATGTGAATGACATAACGGAAGGAATAGACTCAGAAGTGTCCCTGTTTGCAGATGATGTGAAGTTAATGAGAAGAATTAAATCAGTTGAGGATCAGGTAGGACTACAAAGAGACCTAGACAGGCTACAAGCCTGGTCCAGTAAATGGCTCCTTGAATTTAACCCTGCCAAATGTAAAGTCATGAAGATCGGGGAAGGGCAAAGAAGACCGCAGACAGAGTATAATCTAGGTGGCCAAAGACTGCAAACCTCACTCAAGGAAAAAGATCTCGGGGTGAGTATAATACCGAGCACATCTCCTGAGGCACACATCAATCAGATAACTGCTGCAGCATACGGGCGGCTGGCAAACCTAAGAATAGCGTTCCAATACTTCACTAAGGAATCGTTCAAGACTCTGTACACCATATACGTCAGGCCCATACTGGAGTATGCAGCACCAGTTTGGAACCCACACCTGGTCAAGCACGTCAGGAAATTAGAGAAAGTGCAGAGGTTTGCAACAAGACTAGTCCCAGAGCTAAGGGGATTGTCCTACGAAGAAAGGTTAAGGGAAATCGGCCTGACGACACTAGAGGACAGGAGGGTTAGGGAAGACATGATAACGACATATAAAATACTGCGAGGAATAGATAAGGTGGACAGAGACAAGATGTTCCAGAGAGGGGACACAGAAACAAGGGGTCACAATTGGAAGTTGAAGACTCCTATGAGTCAAAGGGATGTTAGGAAGTATTTCTTCAGTCATAGAGTTGTCAGGAAGTGGAATAGCTTGGAAAGCGACATAGTGGAGGCAGGAACCATACATAGTTTAAAGACGAGGTTTGATAAAGCTCATGGAGCAGGGAGAGAGATGACCTAGTAGCAATCAGTGAAGAGGCGGGGCCAGGAGCTATGAATCGACACCTGCAACCACAAATAGGTGAGTACACACACACACACACACAGCCAGGAGCTATGACTCGATCCCTGCAACCACAACTAGGTGAGTACACACACACACACGCACACGCACGCACACGCACGCACGCCCCGATGGCATGGTGGCTAAAGCTTTCGCTTCACGCACGGAGGGCCCGGGTTCAATTCCCGGCGGGGCCGAAACATTTCTAAGTGTTTCCTTACACACACACACATATATACACAACAGGCCTAGTGTCTAATCGACATGTGCCTAGGACAAAATGGTAACTAACACGTGTAAAGCGTTGAGCCACATGCCTCAACGCTTTACGTTTCTGCCTTGCCTCAAAGAGAGAATTTTTTCCTCCTATCTGTTGGTCGTCTTGCAATATTGCATAGCTCTTAACTCGCAGAGAGTGGGAGAGATATTAAAGATTTCCATCCCCATGTGGCTTGTTCTGCATTGTTAAGATCGCCTGTTTACGATTGTGTTGTATTATATGTCATGCCTGATAGGTAAAACTGGTCAATTAGCAATAACTCATTTAAAATTAAGTCCTTTCTAAAATTTTCTCTTATACGTTTAAAGATATATTTTTTTTTCATTTATGTTAATGTAAAAATTTATAATTTTGTACCAAGAGAAACTTAGAAAACTTACCTAACTTTATTATAACAAGCTCAATTTAATTTAGCCTAACCCAACTAAATATATTTTAGATACGTTTACAATAATTTAATAATAAACAAACGCAATGAAATATATTTTTTTCGTTAGGTTCAGAATGATTTTTGCGGAATTATTGCATACACAAATTTTCGCTTGTCTTATATGGCAAGATGAGCGTTGCTATTTAAGCCAAAATCGCAAGTTTTACCTAATCGGCACGACATATATATATATATATATATATATATATATATATATATATATATATATATATATATATATATATATATATCGGAGGAGCTGGAGGAGATTCATAATCTTTGACATATTGTACCATTGTATTCATGTTCATGTTTGTGTGTTTTATAAATGTATTCTGTCTATTAATAAAGCATTTATATGTATATATATATATATATATATATATATATATATATATATATATATATATATATATATATATATATATATATATATATATATATATATATATATATACACACACACACAACTTAACAATTCGAAACAGGCGAAATTATTTAAACATTGTCCTACGTCCACGGACTGAACCTGCAAATTGTATCAGAGTAACCAGTACTTTACCACGGAGCTAGACCCCAGATAATGGTCCAAGTCAAAGAGCTAAACCCTCCCCACTTGGACCATTATCTGAGTCACTCGGGAAAGACTGTTACTCTGATAGAGTTTGCAGTTCGATCCTGCTGTGACGTAGAGACAATGTTTATATATATATATTTATATATATATATATATTTATATATATTTATATATTTATATATATTTATATTTATATATATTTATATATAATCAGAGGTCAAGTTCGAGCCATCTGTGAGACAGAGATTTCATCTCGAAGTTTGCTTTGATTTATGTAATGTCCGTTTGGTGTGAAAACATGTCCTAATGCGGATCAAGGAATATTTGATAGTTGAAAGAATTATTCTTACCCCCTCTCTCTCTCTCTCTCTCTCTCTCTCTCTCTCAACCACTAAATACGCTGAAAAACTCACACGGGTTTAGAGCTTCACGAAATGCAGTACTGTGTGCGCGTTTGCTCCCGCACGTGTGTGTGGTGTTGCACGTTCTTTACACCAAGAGCTGCCGCCCTGGGCTCTACAGAGGTCGTGTGCCTTTCAAGGTGTCTGTTGAAGCCCCACAAACTCCCGTTTTGGCTGCCACAACCCTCCCCTCATCTCCCTTTCTCTTAGTTAACCCTTTCTTTACCTTCTTCAGGGGCCCCCTCTCTCTTCTTTCCCGTTCTTCCATAACTTCCACTCATGTTCTTCAAAAATGAAAATGTAATAATATGGAATTATCTGTAGCTGATGATCATGCGTGATATTTTAAATAATTTGAGTTGAATATTCTTGTAGTTATATTACCTCGTAAACTGACGTAATGAATATTGCTTAAGTGTAAAACATTTTTTTTATAAGACTAAGTGACGTTAGAGGGGGGTGCTATTCTCCAGTGTCACACTGACCAAGGTGACATATTTTGGGCTTTAATATTACTTAATGTTTATATTAAGATGCAAGAAGTTGCTTGAGTGACTGGGTCATTCCTCGTCACTGCCAGGTGTGACTCGTTGGGATTACCATTAATTTGCATATTTACCACACCTTCTCTTCCTAAACCATTTCTGTAATTGATGGCCTCTGAATGAGTGCCTTAAAAGGTGGTTGTTTGTGGAGGTCCACGACCAGGAGGGTCGCTGGTCGTGTTGAGTCAGCGCTGTCAATTGTTTGTGAAGGTGCACGACCAAGAGAGAGTCCCTGGTCGTGTTGTGTGTTAAGGCAGTGGTGACAATTACTGTTGCTGCTACATGTCCCCAGGTATAACTCAGCCTGCCTCTCTCTCTCTCTCTCTCTCTCTCTCTCTCTCTCTCTCTCTCTCTTTCTCTCTCCACCCTCGGCTTTATTGTCCTCCTCATTGTCTTTCATCCTCTCTCTCCTTTTCCTTTCTCCTCCTCTTTCCCCCCTTTCTTTTTTTTTCTTTCCCATTTTGTTTACTTTTCATCCTTTTCCTTTCTCTAACTGTGGATGAGACGATACCACCGTCACTCACGTAGCTTCACCTGTAGTACTGTCCAACCACCGTCACGTATGTAGCTGGCACTGACATAAAGATGTATGAGTGTCATGTGAGCGTGCCGGGTAATGAACATACTGGTACTGGACAACGGCTGCTGCGTCAAGGGCTCTATATAGCAGACTCTCACTCACCTTTTGATCCTCCTACGATAGTTTGTTTTTGGAGAGTAGCGGGCCGGGCGTGGTGAACCACACAGATGGCCGGGCGTGGTGAACCACACAGATGGCAGGCCAGTTTGATAGGCTTCACCACGATGTGGTGCTTGGCTCTTTCTTTCCATGAGAGAGACGATTTTCTGATGATTGAAGATTACGCACACACATCACCAGCTTGCTGGAAATCCTGTAGGTCTTTGCTAGATATTGTTTGTTTTAACTATGCCCTTGGTTACGGAATTAGTACAGTTTTTTTAGTAACATCATTGTGTCTGCTGAGACTTCCCTGTACTTATTGGAGATAATTTTAGTTTGGGTAATATGCTTTTTTTAATGTTCGAGATTTTTTAGCTTAATTTGTCTGGTTTTGGAAATGTGTAAATATATTTTTTCAAAGTGTTTATTTTATTACGTGTGTGCATGAGCATGTAAGCCCTTCCTTATGCAGAGCGATCAATAACTGGTTCTAGGGCTCTTTAAATTGTACACCCAGATCTCTCTTCCCTGTGTCCACAGTGTGTAGTCTTAACACTCCCCCACCACCGTCACTCACCTGTCCACTCCCACAGTAGGTAGCTGGAGCGCTTCCCTTTCATCCTCCCTCCAACCTTCACCCCCACCCCCTAGTCCCCAAAACCTTTCCCTTCCTCCCTCCCTCAATCCCTCCTTCCCACTCTTACTTCCCTTTAACCATCTACCCTCCTACCTCCCTTCCTTCAACCATTCCCTTCTAGGTCCCTCCCTCCTTCGTGCCTTCTTCCCTTCTGCTTCCCTCTCTAATACTTTCCCCCTTCTTCTTCCCTACCACCCTCTCTCATACCTTCTTTCATTCTACCTAACATACCTGTCTTCCTACCTCCCTCTCTCATCTTTCTTCCGTTCTACCTCACACAGGTATGGCTTCCGCACGCATATCTACCAGCCTGTGATATCGATTTATTAACACCGTATCATAACCTCATGTCGTGTGTGTGGGGGGGGAGGGGTGTGTGTGGGGGGGAGGGGTGTGTGGGGGGGAGGGGTGTGTGTGTGGGGGGTGTATGTGGGGTGTGTGTGTGTGTGGGGGGGTGTATGTTATGGGTGTGTGTATGTGGGGTGTAAGTTGGGTTGTATGGTTGGGTTGGTGTGTATTCGCTGATTTGTATTTTCTGGGCTCAAGTCTCTGCTCTTGGCCCGCCTCTAATTTAAAAAAAAAATTGTCACACTTTCTGTTCTCATGGGCCCTCTGGAGTTTACCTGGAGAGAGTTCCAGGGGTCAACGCCCCCGCGGCCCGGTCTGTGACCAAGCCTCATGATGAATCAGAGCCTGATCAACCAGGCTGTTACTGCTGGCCGCACGCAGTCCGACGTACGAACCACAGCCCGGCTGGTCAGGTACTGACTTTAGGTGCCTGTCCAGTGCCTGCTTGAAGACAGCCAGGGATCTATTGGTAATCCCCTTTATGTACGCTGGGAGGCAGAACAGTCTTGGGCCCCTGACACTTATTGTGTTGTCTCTCAACGTGCTAGTGGCACCCCTGCTTTTCATTGGGGGGATGTTGCATCGTCTGCCAAGTCTTTTGCTTTCGTAGGGAGTGACTCGTGTGCAAGTTTGGTACTAATCCCTCTAGGATTTTCCAAGTGTATATAATAATGTATCTCTCCCGCCTGCGTTCTAGGGAGTACAGGTTTAGGAACTTCAAGCGTTCCCAGTAATTAAGATGGTTTATCGCAGTTGTGTGTGCTGTGAAGGTTCTCTGCACATTTTCTAGTTCAGCAATTTCACATCATTTGAGTCATTTAGTAGTTCTGAGCATATAA
>WNWK01016602.1:0-44487 GCA_009830355.1 Cherax destructor
TGGGTGGGGTTGTGTGGGTGTTGAAGGTGGGGTTGTGTGGGTGTTGAAGGTGGGGTGGTGGTTGTTGAATGTGGGGTTGTATGGTTGTTGAAGGTGGAGTTGTGTGGTTGTTGAAGGTGGGGTTGTATGGTTGTTGAAGGTGGAGTTGTGGGGTTGTTGAAGGTGGAGTTGTGTGGTTGTTGAAGGTGGAGTTGTGTGGTTGTTGAAGGTTGGGATGTGTGGTTGTTGAAGGTGGGGTTGCATGGTTGTTGAAGGTGGGGTTGCATGGTTGTTGAAGGTGGGGTTGTGTGGTTGTTGAAGGTGGGTTTGTCTGGTTGTTGAAGGTGAGGTTGTGTGGTTGTTGAAGGTGGGGTTGTATGGTTGTTGAAGGTGGAGTTGTGTGGTTGTTGAAGGTGGGGTTGCATGGTTGTTGAAGGTGGGGTTGTGTGGTTGTTGAAGGTGGGGTTGTATGGTTGTTGAAGGTGGGGTTGCATGGTTGTTGAAGGTGGGGTTGTGTGGTTGTTGAAGGTGGGGTTGTATGGTTGTTGAAGGTGGGGTTGTGTGGTTGTTGAAGGTGGGGTTGTGTGGTTGTTGAAGGTGGGGTTGCATGGTTGTTGAAGGTGGGGTTGTATGGTTGTTGAAGGTGGAGTTGTATGGTTGTTGAAGGTGGGGTTGTGTGGTTGTTGAAGGTGGGGTTGTGTGGTTGTTGAAGGTGGGGTTGCATGGTTGTTGAAGGTGGGGTTGTGTGGTTGTTGAAGGTGGGGTTGCATGGTTGTTGAAGGTGGGGTTGCATGGTTGTTGAAGGTGGGGTTGTGTGGTTGAATGTGGGGTTGTATGGTTGTTTAAGGTGGGGTTGTTATTTTGTGACAACACTCTTAATGCTAAACATAATGAGGGCAAATTCCTGGGCCTGCAACTTGACAGCAACCTGAAATTTAACACCCATATCCAACACATAACAAAAAAAGTGTCCAAAACAGTTGGGATCCTCTCTAAGATACGTTACTATGTACCACAATCAGCCCTACTCACACTATACTATTCACTCATCTATCCCTACCTCACCTATGCTATTTGTGCTTGGGGATCAACAACAGCACGCACCTCATCTAAAGCCAATAATAACCCAGCAAAAAGCCCCAGTAAGAATTATCACGTAATCCAATGCTAGACATCACCCCCCCCCCCACTCTTCAAAGACTTAAACTTACTCACTGTACATAATATTCACACCTACTACTGTGCAACCTACATTTACAGAACCATAAATTCTAATATTAACCCTGAACTAAAACACTTTCTTGATAGTTGCAACAGGACCCACAGACACAACACCAGACACAAAACTCTCTGTGACATTCCTCATGTCTGGCTAAATCTCTTCAAAAAGTCAATGTACATAAAAGGGCCTAAAATCTGGAACTCCCTGCATGAAAACTCTAGAACCATGGACTCAACCACTATTTTCAAAACTACCTTTAAAAAACATCTTATCTCACTAACACAGCCCATCATAAGCTAACTATGTGACAACCACACATTCTTTTCTGTATCATGAACACATCCAAAACAAAATAGACTTACTCTCGATATCTGTAATTCTCCCTATTTTACACTTACACTCACCCAAACGACTGTCAACATAAAATTTATAATACATATAGCTATTGCCTAATAAATCTTAAGTTAGTTCTAAGTTTGCCTGAAATACTCTGCCAATATAGGAGGTTTTATAGAAACAGTGTATCATGCCAAGACAAAACCATTCCCATTACTACATTTACTAACTGTAATATTGTTATATGTTTTGCACTACCTCACAATTATCAATCTAATTAATGTTAATCACTTCAATTACCTAACTTTTATATCAGCATGCTTCAAAATTGTAATGTTCAAATTTCATTGATTAAATACTCAATTCTTTACTGTAAATCTTACCATTGTTTTATCTGGAGTATACCTGGAGAGAGTTCCAGGGTCAACACCCCTGTGGCCCGGTCTGTGACCAGGCCTCATGTTGGATCAGAGCCTGATCAACCAGGCTGTTACTGCTGGCCGCACACAGTCCAACGTACGAACCACAGCCTGGTTGGTCAAGTACCGACTTTAGGTGCCTCTCCAGTGCCTGCTTGAAGACAGCCAGGGGTTTGTTGGTAATCCCCCTGATGTATGCTGGGAGGCAGTTGACCAGTCTTGGGCCCCTGACACTTATTGTGTTGTCTCTCAACGTGCTAGTGGCACCCCTGCCTTTCATTAGATGGTCTGGTGGATAGAGCTCTCGCTTCACACACGGAGGGCCCGGGTTCGATTCTCGGCGGGTGGAAACATTTCGACGTGTTGAGAGACAACACAATAAGTGTCAGGGGCCCAAGACTGTTCAACTGCCTCCCAGCATACATTAGGGGGATTACCAATAGACCCCTGGCTGTCTTCAAGCAGGCACTGGACAGGCACCTAAAGTCGGTACTTGACCAACCAGGCTGTGGTTCGTACGTTGGACTGTGTGCGGCCAGCAGTAACAGCCTGGTTGATCAGGCTCTGATCCAACATGAGGCCTGGTCACAGACCGGGCCGCAGGGGCGTTGATCCCTGGAACTCTCTCCAGGTAAACTCCAGGTTTCCTTACACCTGTTGTCATGTTCACCTAGCAGCAAATAGGTACCTGGGTTGTTAGTCGACTGGTGTGGGTCGCATCCTGGGGGACAAGATTAAGGACCTCAATGGAAATAAGACAGACAGTCCTCGATGATGCACTGACTTTCTTGGGTTATCCTGGGTGGCTAACCCTCCGGGGTTAAAAATCCGAAGAATTCTTATCTTATCTTATCTTTTACATCGCCTGCCGAGTCTTTTGCTTTCGTAGGGAGTGACTCTCGTGTGCAAGTTTGGTACTAATCCCTCGAGAATTTTCCATGTGTATGTAATAATGTATCTCTCCTGCCTTCATTCTAGGGAGTACAGGTTTAGGAACTTCAAGGGTTCCCAGTAATTGAGGTGGTTTATCGCAGTTATGCGTGCCGTGAAGGTTCTCTGCACATTTTATAGGTCAGCAATTTCACCTGCCTTGAACGGTGCAGTTAGTGTGCAGCAATATATAGAAATAATAATGTTAAGTTAATTTTAAGTTTGCCCATAATGCTGTGCATACAAGGGTTTTTTGGCATGTACACCCCACGACTATAATACCTTGTACAACTTTGTATCATGTCCAAATAAACTATTCTATTCTAATAATGTATATTACAATGTACTGCTCCATTACCTGTGTCAGTATAGAGTAAGAATTAGGATTAGTCTGCATGAAATGCCTAGGCATGCTAGTGGCCTTCTTTGGGATGTGTCATTAATGCCATTAATATTATTATTATTACAGCCTTTCCTCACTTAACAACGGAGTTCTATTCCTAAGACCACGTCGTTAAATGAATTCATCGCTAAGCGAAGAGCATACTATAATGGTAGTGGGTTTGTGTCTACCATCTTTGATATTGTTTTAATGTCACGTTTGCACCATTTTTAACATTTCTTGTATATTTTTAAATGTTTATACAGTAGTGTACTGTATATTGAAATAAACAGAATAGAGGAATTCAGCTCTAATATACATTATTTAGGTATAAATACTAGTCAGAGAGCCCGCCATAAGTCCGAGGCGTCAGTAAACTAGTACGTTGCTAAGTGAGGAGAGTCTGTATTATCGTTATTATTATTATTTTTATTATTATTATTATTATTATTATTATTATTATTATTATTATTATTATTATAAGCTTGCTGATCTTTTTATTCATAAACACATATAACAGGTAAATCTTACAACCCTCTACTTACATTCAGTGACTACCATGATATAACTAACATTATATCACGATTTCATGAGTCATGATAGCAGCTCTGAAGGGACTTGATCTAGAGTACACCACATCCACACTGGTGTGGGATTCATTTGAAAAAAATCTGCATTTGTGGCCACAGTGGGGCCCATTCTAACTTCCTTATGGTGTATAGAAATATACCTAGTTGGATGAATCTTATTGTACCCACCTGGCCCAGTGGTTAATGCACTGGCCTGAGTTTTGCGACTCATTTACCATGGGTTCAAACCCCAGCCATTCTGGGGATTAAAAATTAATAATCAGTAATTTTATAATTTTTTCAACACACTGGCCGTATCCCACCAAGGCAGGGTGACCTAAAATGAAAGTTTTTCTTTTTTAAATTTAGTAATTTCTACAGGGGAAGGGGGTTACTAACCCCTTGTTCCCTAATTTTCTAAGTGTACTTATGAAACTCAAACTTTAGTTGTGACCATAATTTTGTTTATCACCAGAGAGAAGGAGAAGAGGGAGGCTTTGCGTGCAGAGATCATCACTGCCGTCAAGGCTGGGGTGAGTATCCAACCCAGTGTTTACACTAATAATGTCACTTCTGCCTCCTAGCTCACATTATATTTTTTTAGTCATGTATTTTTGAGATAGAAAAGGATGTGTACTCACATATTTATTGTCTTTTATCAGAGTCGTGTATTTTTGTGATTGAAAAGAAAATGTACTCATATATATGTTATTTGTATATCTTTTACCGAACCTGTGTATTTTTTTTTTTAAGAAAATAAAATGTCGTATCTGTGCACCTCTGGCAAGACAGTGATAGTGTGAATGATGGTGAAAGTGTTTCTTTTTCAAGTCACCCTACCTTGCTGGGAGACAGCCAACATGTTTAAAAACAAAAAGTACTAGAATAAACCACGGTACGGGTGGGGATTGAACTCACTGCTAGTGAGTTGTAAAACTCCAGACTGACCAGTGGCTAACGTGCCGGCCTGGAGTTTTACGACTCAGTAGATATGCGTTTAGTCCCCGCCCATACCATGGTTTGTTTGCGATCGCGTCATTACAGTTTCGTGAGTCAAAGTGCTAGAATGTTTGTTTGGGTGGAAACTTATCTCCTAGCCACATCACAGCTTTTTATTGATAAGCTTGCTGGTGAAACTATATACGTACAGCGGTACCTCGGTATACAATCAGCTCCAAACTCGAACAATTATATAAGTGTATATTTGGGGTCTGAAATGGATTAATCTACTTTACATTAGTCCTTATGGAAACAAATTATTTCGGTACTCAAAGAGATCGACACTTGAACAGCCTTCTGGAATGAATTAAGGTTGTATACCAAGGTACCACTGTACTATGTATGGAGTTAATTACCACCACTTTCTCCTCCAGCTCCTCTCACTCATTAATTTACCCTTAGATTAAATAAATATTTGCTCCATGTTTTGTTTTCATGTGGAACAGGTTCTCCCTGTTCTTCCTGTCATTACTTCTGGGTTTTATCTTTATGTCTCCTTGATTCATTACCTTTGTAACTTGGTTATGATTGTGACCAGATCTACCTTCAGTTCATTACCTTTGTAACTTGTTCAGCTATCAAAACATTGGGGCCCAGTCCCTGGACCCATTATGTACCATACCGCGGGCAGGGAATCAACTCGCGGTCAGAGTCAGAAAACTCCAGACCATGGGTTCTATCCCTGCCCGTTGAATGCATTGTTTGCAATCGTGTCATTACGATTTTGTGAGACCCATTATGTACCTCTGTAATCTTTTGACTACTGCCCACAGGATAGGTGTGGGACCTCTGTAATCTTTTGACTACTGCCCACAGGATGGGTGTGGGACCTCTGTAATCTTTTGACTACTGCGCATGGGATGGGTGTGGGACCTCTGTAATCTTTTGACTACTGCCCACAAGATGGGTGTGGGACCTCTGTAATCTTTTGACTACTGCCCATGGGATGGGTGTGGGACCTCTGTAATCTTTTGACTACTGCCCACGGGATGGGTATGGGACCTCTGTAATCTTTTGACTACTGCCCATGGGATGGGTGTGGGACCTCTGTAATCTTTTGACTACTGCCCACGGGATGGGTATGGGACCTCTGTAATCTTTTGACTACTGCCCACAGGATGGATGTGGGACCTCTGTAATATTTTGACTACTGCCCACAGGAATGGTGTGGGACCTCTGTAATCTTTTGACTACTGCCCACAGGATGGGTGTGGAACCTCTGCAGTCTTTTGACTACTGTCCACAGGATGGATGTGGGACATTTGTAATCTTTTGACTACTGCCCACAGGATGGGTGTGGGACCTCTGTAATCTTTTGACTACTGCCTACAGGATGGGTATTGAACCTCTGTAATCTTTTGACTACTGCCCACGGGATGGGTGTGGGACCTCTGTAATCTTTTGACTACTGCCTACAGGATGGGTGTTGAACCTCTGTAATCTTTTGACTACTGCCCACGGGATGGGTGTGGGACCTCTGTAATCTTTTGACTACTGCCCACAGGATGGGTGTGGGACCTTTGTAATCTTTTGACTACTGCCCACAGGATGGGTGTGGGACCTTTGTAATCTTTTGACTACTGCCCACAGGATGGGTGTGGGACCTTTGTAATCTTTTGACTACTGCCCACAGGATGGGTGTGGGACCTTTGTAATCTTTTGACTACTGCCCACAGGATGGGTGTGGGACCTTTGTAATCTTTTGACTACTGCCCACAGGATGGGTGTGGGACCTCTGTAATCTTTTGACTACTGCCCACAGGATGGGTGTGGGACCTCTGTAATCTTTTGACTACTGCCCACAGGATGGGTGTGGGACCTCTGTAATCTTTTGACTACTGCCCACAGAATGGGTGTGGGACCTCTGTAATCTTTTGACTACTGCCCACAGGATGGGTGTGGGACCTCTGTAATCTTTTGACTACTGCCCACAGAATGGGTGTGGGACCTCTGTAATCTTTTGACTACTGCCCACAGGATGGGTGTGGGACCTCTGTAATCTTTTGACTACTGCCCACAGGATGGGTGTGGGACCTCTGTAATCTTTTGACTACTGCCCACAGGATGGGTGTGGGACCTCTGTAATCTTTTGACTACTGCCCACAGGATGGGTGTGGGACCTCTGTAATCTTTTGACTACAGCCCACAGGATGGGTGTGGGACCTCTGTAATCTTTTGACTACTGCCCACAGGATGGGTGTGGGGTGCATAATAAAGATATTGGACTGTTTCCTTTATCATCTCCATACACAGTATACTTCATTATTATTGCTACTTTCACCATCTTCTCACATTGCATTTCCCTAAGTTCCAGTACAAATGTGAATCTACAAACCTTTGTACTGTCTCAAGGGGGTCACCATCAAGGGCACTGTCTCAAGGGGGTCACCATCAAGGGCACTGTCTCAAGGGGGTCACCATCAAGTGCACTGTCTCAAGGGGGTCACCAAGTGCACTGTCTCAAGTGGGTCACCATCAAGTGCACTGTCTCAAGGGGTCAACATCAAGTGCACTGTCACAAGGGCGTCACCATCAAGTGCACTGTCTCAAGGGCGTCACCATCAAGTGCACTGTCTCGAGGGGGTCACTATCAAGTGCACTGTCTCAAGGGGGTCACCATCAAGTGCACTGTCTCAAGGGGGTCACCATCAAGTGCACTGTCTCAAGGGGATGACCATCAAGTGCACTGTCTCAAGGGGATGACCATCAAGTGCACTGTCTCAAGAGGGTCACTATCAAGTGCACTGTCTCAAGGGGGTCACCATCAAATGCACTGTCTCAAGGGGGTCACCATCAAGTGCACTGTCTCAAGGGGATGACCATCAAGTGCACTGTCTCAAGGGGGTCACCATCAAGTGCACTGTCTCAAGGGGATGACCATCAAGTGCACTGTCTCAAGGGGATGACCATCAAGTGCACTGTCTCAAGGGGGTCACCATCAAGTGCACTTCTGTTAGTAACGAGTAACCATCCGGGGAAGTAATATCATGAACTAATAATATTATTATTATTCTTATCATAAAAAAGGTGCACTAAACCTACAAGGGTCATAGATTAATAGACTAGTCAGTTTTCTTGTATTCATTGTAACATCTTATGACTATATGTACAGTTGCTGTACTCTATTGCCTTATTAATCTTAAGTTTGCCCGAAACTTGTACATCATGGGTATGTAGTGGCTGCTACCCACATCATGGGTATGTTGTGGCTACTGCCCACATCATGGGTATGTGGTGGCTACTGCCCACATCATGGGTATGTGGTGGCTGCTACCCACATCATGGGTATGTTGTGGCTACTGCCCACATCATGGGTATGTGGTGGCTACTGCCCACATCATGGGTATGTGGTGGCTACTGCCCACATCATGGGTATGTGGTGGCTACTGCCTACATAATGGGTATGTGGTGGCTACTGCCCACATCATGGGTATGTGGTGGCAACTGCCCACATCATGGGTATGTGGTGGCAACTGCCCACATCATTGGTATGTGTTGGCAACTGCCCACATCATGGGTATGTGGTGGCAACTACCCACATCATGGGTATGTGGTGGCAACTACCCACATCATGGGTATGTGGTGGCTACTGCCCACATCATGGGTATGTGGTGGCTAGTGCCCACATCATGGGTATGTGGTGGCTAGTGCCCACATCATGGGTATGTGGTGGCTACTGCCCACTTCATGGGTATGTGGTGGCTAGTGCCCACATCATGGGTATGTGGTGGCTGCTATATACATCATGGGTATGTGGTGGCTACTGCCCACATCATGGGTATGTGGTGGCTAGTGCCCACATCATGGGTATGTGGTGGCTACTGCCCACATCATGGGTATGTGGTGGCTAGTGCCCACATCATGGGTATGTGGTGGCTAGTGCCCACATCATGGGTATGTGGTGGCTAGTGCCCACATCATGGGTATGTGGTGGCTACTGCCCACATCATGGGTATGTGGTGGCTACTGCCCACATCATGGGTATGTGGTGGCTACTGCCCACATCATGGGTATGTGGTGGCTACTGCCCACATCATGGGTATGTGGTGGCTAGTGCCCACATCATGGGTATGTGGTGGCTAGTGCCCACATCATGGGTATGTGGTGGCTACTGCCCACATCATGGGTATGTGGTGGCTAGTGCCCACATCATGGGTATGTGGTGGCTACTGCCCACATCATGGGTATGTGGTGGCTACTGCCCACATCATGGGTATGTGGTGGCTACTGCCCACATCATGGGTATGTGGTGGCTACTGCCCACATCATGGGTATGTGGTGGCTACTGCCCACATCATGGGTATGTGGTGGCTACTGCCCACATCATGGGTATGTGGTGGCTACTGCCCACATCATGGGTATGTGGTGGCTAGTGCCCACATCATGGGTATGTGGTGGCTAGTGCCCACATCATGGGTATGTGGTGGCAACTGCAGACCGTTTCCCACTTCCTGTACTTGGTGACCTGTTACGTAATATAGGAGATAATAAGGTCTTCTCAACCCACGATTTGTTACAAGGGTTTTGGCAAGTTCCTCTTCATGAGGACAGCCAAGAGCTCACCGCCTTCTCTACTCCAACAGGTCATTTCGAATTCTGTCGTATGGCTTTCGGATTAAGATCCTCACCTATCACATTCTCGAGGCTCATGACCAATATCTTTAGAGGCCTTATAGGAAAAGATCTAATGGTATATTTAGATGACGTAATTGTTATGTCCGAGGATGTAAATAAGCATTTAGAAAGACTAGAGAAGGTACTGAGTAAGCTTGAAGAAGCCAATCTAAAGATCAAACTGTCTAAATATCAATTTTCAGATCAGAAATTAAGTTTCTGGGTCACGTAGTCACTCCTAGAGGGTTATGACTGACCGAAGTAAAGTAGATGCAGTATTGAATTTTCCTACTCCCAAAACTGCTGATGCCGTAAGATCTTTTGTGGGCTTAGCAGGTTTTTATAGATCATATATTGCCAATTTTTCCTCAATAGCAGCTCCTCTAACTGAGTTGCTTAAGAAAGATGCTCCATTTGTTTGGACCTTCAGTCAGGAAAAAGCATTTCAAACCTTGAAAGAAAGATTAACTTCTGCTCCAATCTTAAAATTCCCAGATTTTACAAAGCCTTTCTATTTAACCACTGATGTTTTCTATAGGCATTGGTGCAGTTCTTGCACAGAAGATTGATAGTAAATACAACGCAGTTGCATTTGCTAGTCGAGTCCTTACAAAGGCTGAAAGGAATTATACAGTAACTGAGCAAGAAGCCTTAGCAATAGTGTGGTCTTTAAAACACTTCCGAGACATAATTTATCAGTACCCTGTCCATGTCTTGACAGATCATGCACCTCTAATACCATTGTTCCAGAATAAACAACCTACTGGAAGACTAGCTAGATGGTCCTTAACAATCCAAGAGTTCAACCCTACCTTTGAACATTTACCTGGCAAGTCAAATGTAGTTGCAGATGCTTTATCGCGTCATGTTAGCGTAGTAACTGCTGATCCTCCGTTTAGTGCTGAGGATGTAAAGAATGCCCAAAGAACAGACCCCTTGTGGTCTGGTGTGACTCGATTCCTGCTACAGGAAGACCTTATTCTTACTGTGAAGCCACCAGCACCTATCAGTGACTTTGTTATGAACCAAGAATTACTGTATCGCGTAACCGAGCTGGGAACGCCTAGTAGACGGGCATACCAGTTAGTAATTCCTCAGTCACTAGTAAAAGTAGCTTTACAGCTAATTCACGATGCACCAGGTGTTGCACACCCTGGTATGGACCGTTCGATTAAACAAGCAAGATTGAAGTACTTTTGGCCTCGTATGGCAACTGATATTACCAGTATGTTAAGAAGTGTAGTGTTTGTATGAAACACAAGGGTAATATCAACGGTCCCAATCCTATCCAGATGTATCCCACTACTAGTGATCCATGGGAAAGAGTTGCAATAGATCTGCTAACTAATTTTCAATGTACAACGCAAGGCAATAAACATCTGTGTGTGATGGTCGATCATTTCACCAGATATTGTGAGTTAGTTCCTATTCCAGACAAGACTGCCGAGACAGTAGCTAAAGCGTTTAAGGAACGTATAATCTGCAGACACACCACTCCTAAATCCTTAGTATCCGATAATGGAGGTGAATTTTGCAACGAGATTCTAGAAAACCTATGTGCCTTGTATAAGATTACTAAATCTACCATTGTTCCACACCATCCTGCCAGCAATGGTTTAGCAGAAAGAACGAATAAGAAAGTCCTTGACGTCTTAAGAGCTACCATCAATCCCAATAGTGTAACCTGGGATGAAGTCATTCCTGATGTTCAATGTGCCATAAATTCTGCCTTTAACGCTTCAATAGGTGATACCCCCATTATGCACTGTACGGTGTCGATAAGGCGTTTGCCTTATGAGCTGTTATATTCCAATCCGAAACCGACTTACAATCCAGATGATTTCGTAGCAGTTCGTACCAGTCAAGCTCAAAGTGTTTTCAGACGAATTCGTGAAACACTTCATAAGTCAACAGCAGAATTTACTAGAGTAACTAATACTAAAGCCAAACCGACTAAAGTTCAAGTAGGGTCCAGAGTCATGCTGTTCAACTTTAATAAAACGTCAGCAATGCCAAAACTCGATCAAAAGTTCGTTGGTCCTTATAGAGTAGTCGAACATATTAATGGCAATAAGTATAAAGTTAGAGAACTTAGTACGGGTAAGTGTAAAGAATCGCATCTAGATCATATGAAGTTAGTATGTGATGATGACGAAGTCCCTGACACCCCGACAATCAGATAAGTGAGACAGAATCTGATAATTCTCCTGTTGCTGTACCCTCTACCTCTAATGGTCAGTCAGATCAACCTGAATGTCGTTATTCCCTACGTACACGACAAGTGTTGAGAAACCCCCAAGTATCATTTGTAGATACCAGTGTAGATCCTCCTCAATCAGAAGTTGAGTTACCTATTGTAACAGAGTTTGATCCACCCAGAGATGATAATTATACAGCCTATATCAATCTCACCTAGCAGAGTTGGGGTTAAATGTAACTAACCTGTATAGATAAATATGTAGTAAGCGTTTAACTGTGTGTTATAATATCTACTTAGTATTACTCAAATTTTTTTTTTTTGTGTGTTCACGTTCTCTCCGAGTTCTGAGAATTAACAGTATATAGATTTGAGTGCACCAGATCTACCTTGTCTGTTAATCACTATCTTCTTGTAATCATATTTCCTCAGAATTCGTAGATCACATGAAGACAGTTCGATCGAACAAATTATTTTTTTATCTCTTTTATCATGATTTTCTAGAATGAGCTCATTTAATTAATTCCCAAGTATCAAGATGCATCATATAGTAATGTAGATTGTTTAGTCAAGATAATATCCATGTGAAGTATAATGTTAACCGTTGTGTACTTTGACATTGTATAGAATCAGATGAAAGTTGTTGCCTGTTGTCCTTAGTTTGTATAGTTGTATGTCGAGACGCCATACGTAGCATGCCCGAGCTGTACGGGTTGTACTTATAACGGCTGCACCACGGCTGTTCACGTGATTTCCAACCTCTGCCCATGTGATCTGGCATCAGCCAATGATAGGCCTGCCTTTTGAATGCCTCAGCGCCAGGCGGCCTAGTGTTCAGTTACCATCCAGACTCAGTGCAGGACAGACGGACACAGGCATAGGCTCTCAGCTCCCATATATCCAACGCCTCATTAAACGCTACCAAAACCCAAGCTCATCGTCTGTTAATATTACCAAATCTATGAAAAGAACCCCACAACACAATAGGTATGTGGTGGCAACTGCCCACATCATGGGTATGTGGTGGCAACTACCCACATCATGGGTATGTGGTGGCAACTACCCACATCATGGGTATGTGGTGGCTACTGCCCACATCATGGGTATGTGGTGGCTAGTGCCCACATCATGGGTATGTGGTGGCTAGTGCCCACATCATGGGTATGTGGTGGCTAGTGCCCACATCATGGGTATGTGGTGGCTACTGCCCACATCATGGGTATGTGGTGGCTACTGCCCACATCATGGGTATGTGGTGGCTACTGCCCACATCATGGGTATGTGGTGGCTAGTGCCCACATCATGGGTATGTGGTGGCTAGTGCCCACATCATGGGTATGTGGTGGCAACTACCCACATCATGGGTATGTGGTGAATAACAAAAACAATCTGACTAAGCATATTTTTAGTGGTAAAACTCGCCTTCTCATTCTCTTTCTCTCTCTTCCCTTTCTCCTCTCCTCTCTCTCTCATTTCCCCCTCTCTTTATTCCTTTTTTCTTCCCTGCCCCCCACACACTTCCCCAGCAGGTACCTGTGTCAGCTGGGGAAATCATTGCCTTGGTACGGGCAAGGCCAGTGTTTCTACTGCCCCCGCCAGTGTTTCTACTGCCCCCGCCAGTGTTCCTACTGCCCCGCCAGTGTTACTACTGCCCCGCCAGTGTTTCTACTGCCCCGCCAGTGTTTCTACTGCCCCCGCCAGTGTTTCTACTGCCCCCGCCAGTGTTTCTACTGCCCCCGCCAGTGTTTCTACTGCCCCCGCCAGTGTTTCTACTGCCCCCGCCAGTGTTCCTACTGCCCACGCCAGTGTTTCTACTGCCCGCCAGTGTTCCTACTGCCCCGCCAGTGTTTCTACTGCCCCGCCAGTGTTTCTGCCCCCGCCAGTGTTCCTACTGCCCCCAGTGTTTCTACTGCCCCGCCAGTGTTCCTACTGCCCCGCCAGTGTTTCTACTGCCCCACCAGTGTTTCTACTGCCCCGCCAGTGTTCCTACTGCCCCCCAGTGTTTCTACTGCCCCCGCCAGTGTTTCTACTTCCCCGCCAGTGTTTCTACTGCCCCGCCAGTGTTTCTACTGCCCCCGCCAGTGTTCCTACTGCCCCCGCCAGTGTTTCTACTGCCCCCGCCAGTGTTTCTACTGCCCCAGTGTTCCTACTGCCCCGCCAGTGTTCCTACTGCCCCGCCAGTGTTTCTACTGCCCCGCCAGTGTTTCTACTGCCCCGCCAGTGTTTCTACTGCCCGCCAGTGTTTCTACTGCCCCCGCCAGTGTTTCTACTGCCCCCGCCAGTGTTTCTACTGCCCCCGCCAGTGTTTCTACTGCCCCGCCAGTGTTTCTACTGCCCCGCCAGTGTTTCTACTGCCCCGCCAGTGTTTCTACTGCCCCGCCAGTGTTCCTACTGCCCCGCCAGTGTTTCTACTGCACCCGCCAGTGGTTCTACTGCCCCCGCCAGTGTTTCTACTGCTCCCGCCAGTGTTCCTACTGCCCCAGCCAGTGTTTCTACTGCCCCGCCAGTGTTTCTACTGCCCCCGCCAGTGTTTCTACTGCCCCGATAGTGTTTCTACTGTCCCGCCAGTGTTTCTACTGCCCCGCCAGTGTTTCTACTGCCCCGCCAGTGTTTCTACTGCCCCGCCAGTGTTTCTACTGCCCTCGCCAGTGTTTCTACTGCCCCGATAGTGTTTCTACTGCCCCGCCAGTGTTTCTACTGCCCGCCAGTGTTTCTACTGCCCCCGCCAGTGTTTCTACTCCCCCCGCCAGTGTTTCTACTGCCCCCAATAGTGTTTCTACTGCCCCCACCAGTGTTTCTACTGCCCCGCCAGTGTTTCTACTGCCCCGCCAGTGTTTCTACTGCCCCGATAGTGTTTCTACTGCCCCCGCCAGTGTTTCTACTGCCCCCGCCAGTGTTTCTACTGCCCCCGCCATTCTTTCTAATTTTCCCGTAATTATTTCTCATTTTCTCCCGCAAAATTCTCATTTTTTGTCATTTTCCTTCATATTTCCCGCCACATTTCGCCGGGGGTGGAGGTGAGGTGGTCAAGTGCGCGCCATTTAAGAGAAATTACTCACGTTCCTCTTATCCGAGGCTTTATTTCTCCTGACTTCTTTATTTCTCATTATTTATCTTCATAATTTCTCTTTACTTCTTTATTTCTCTACCCACTTTATCTACTTACAAACCTGTCTACCCACTTTATCTACTTACAAACCTGTCTACCCACTTTATCTACTTACAAACCTGTCTACCCACTTTATCTACTTACAAACCTGTCTACCCACTTTATCTACTTACAAACCTGTCTACCCACTTTATCTCCTTAAACCTGTCTACCCACTTTATATGCTTACAAACCTGTCTACCCACTTTATCTGCTTACAAACCTGTCTACCCACTTTATCTGCTTACAAACCTGTCTACCCACTTTATCTGCTTACAAACCTGTCTACCCACTTTATCTACTTACAAACCTGTCTACCACTTTATCTACTTACAAACCTGTCTACCCACTTTATCTCCTTACAAACCTGTCTACCCACTTTATCTGCTTACAAACCTGTCTACCCACTTTATCTACTTACAAACCTGTCTACCCACTTTATCTGCTTACAAACCTGTCTACCCACTTTATCTGCTTACAAACCTGTCTACCCACTTTATCTGCTTACAAACCTGTCTACCACTTTATCTACCCTACAAACCTGTCTACCCACTTTATCTACTTACAAACCTGTCTACCCACTTTATCTACTTACAAACCTGTCTACCCACGTTATCTACTTACAAACCTGTCTACCCACGTTATCTACTTAAAAACCTGTCTACCCACTTTATCTACTTACAAACCTGTCTACCCACGTTATCTACTTACAAACCTGTCTACCCACTTTATATACTTACAAACCTGTCTACCCACTTTATCTACTTACAAACCTGTCTACCCACTTTATCTACTTACAAACCTGTCTACCCACTTTATCTACTTACAAACCTGTCTACCCACTTTATCTACTTACAAACCTGTCTACCCACTTTATCTACTTACAAACCTGTCTACCCACTTTATCTACTTACAAACCTTTCTACCCACTTTATCTACTTACAAACCTGTCTACCCACGTTATCTACTTACAAACCTGTCTACCCACTTTATCTACTTACAAACCTTTCTACCCACTTTATCTACTTACAAACCTGTCTACCCACTTTATCTACTTACAAACCTGTCTACCCACTTTCTCACCTGTCTAATTACCTACCCGTCTATGTACTTTCCTAAATAATTATTATTTTTATGGCTACCTATCCACATGTGTACCTGCCTACTTAGCTACCTACTTACCTACCTACTATCTTACCTACTCACCTACCTACTTGCCTACCTACTTAGCTACACGCCTACTGCTGTCAGCAGGGCTGAAGCAGAAGGCAAAATTGATGTCAAGTGGTTTGTGGGATTAACACGCTCTCTCTCTCTCTCCTCTCTCTCTCTCTCTCTTTCTCTCTCTCTTCTCTCTCTCTCTCTCTCTCTCTCTCTCTCTCTCTCTCTCTCTCTCTCTCTCTCTCTCTCTCTCTCTCTCTCTCTCTCTCTCTCTCTCTCTCTCTCTCTCTCTACACCACTCTCTCTCTTCTACACAAACAAAACTATATATATATATATATATATATATATATATATATATATATATATATATATATATATATGAACCGGCTGTATACCATAAGGCAGGGTATACCTGGGGTATACCTGGAGGGGGTTTCGGGGGTCAACGCCCCCGCGGTCCGGTCCGTGACCAGGCCTCGTGGTGGATCAGGGCCTTATCAGCCAGGCTGTTACTGCTGGCCGCACGTAAACCAACGTAGGAACCACAGCTCGGTTGGTCAGGTACTGACTTTAGGTGCCTGTCCAGCACCTTCTTGAAGACAGCCAGGGGTCTTGAAGACAACCAGGGGTCTATTGGTAATCCCCCTGATGTATGCTGGGACGCAGTTGAACAGTCTTGGGCCCCTGACACTTATTGTGTTGTCTCTTAGCGTACTCGTGGCGCCCCTGCTTTTCATTGTTGGATGTTGCATCTCCTGTTGAGTCTATGATATCTTTCTCGCCTGCGTTCCAGGGAGTACAAAGCAAGGGACTCCAACCGTTCCCAGTAATTTAGGTGACGTAAAAAGAAAACGTTTTGCTTTATTATTTAGTAATTCATACAGGGGTGTGTTACTAGCTCTCTTCTTGCCGAATAAGGCAAACGAAAATTTGTGTATGCAATAATTTCGCAAAAATCATTCTGAACCTAACGAAAAAATATTTTTCATTGTGTTTGTTTATTATTAAATTATTGTAAACTTATCTAAAATATATTTAGTTGTATTAGGCTAAATTAAATTGCGCTTGTTATAATAAGGTTAGGTAAGTTTTCTAAGATTATTTTTCACATTAACATTATTGAAAAAATATATCTTTACACGTATAAGATAAAATTTTAGAAAGAACATAATTTTAAATGAGTTCTTGATAATTGAACAATTTTACCTGTTTTGCACGACATATATATATATATATATATATATATATATATATATATATATATATATATATATATATATATATATATATATATATATATATATATACAGTATATATATATATATACAGTATATATATGGACACGCTCTGTGTATTAGTCTAATTAGGAACACTTATACTGCCGCTCTGGCTTCAGGTTTCTGCTAACGAGGACACCTACGTAATAGTCACATCCTGTATCGTTAGCTTCTTCGTTATGTACCGTACTGTGTCACACCATTCGGGTTTAGCTCTTGTAAGTGGAACTTGTGATTTTTTTGTCTCAAGATTAAGATATTTCACGTTGTGTTAAACCCGTATGGGTGCTAGGGGAAGGGGGGGGTGTTCTGGTTTGCTCCGAGGAAGGGGAGGGTGGCTCCAGTTTCTTGGATGAAGAGCCTGTCACCAGCATCAACGGGGACTGGCTGGAGAAACTTGGTTTGTCATCCATTCCTCTGGTGTTGTATGCTCCTTGGGGGTTTAGCGCTTCCCCATTGATGTGAGAACAATATTTGTATACACACACACACACACACACACACACACACACACACAGCAACAAGGGGACACAGTTGGAAGTTGAAGACTCAGATGAATCACAGAGATGTTAGGAAGTATTTCTTCAGTCACAGAGTGGTCAGGAAGTGGAATAGTTTGGGAAGCGATGTAGTGGAGGCAGGCTCCATACATAGCTTTAAGAAGAGGTACGATAAGGCACATGGAGCAGGAAGAGTGACCCAGTAGCGGCCAGTGAAGAGGCGGGGCCAGGAGCTATGACTCGATCCCTGCAACCACAAATAGGTGAGTACAGGTCAAGGGAACTCAGCGTGATGACACTAGAGGACGAGGAATAGGGGAGATTTGATAAGGACGTACAAAATACTGAGAGGAATTGACACGGTGAATAGTGAGAGACTGAGAGATGGGACACAAGAAGAAGAAGACACAACTGGAAGTTGAAAACTCAGACGAGTCACAGGGATGTTAGGAAGTATTTCTTCAGCCACAGAGTTGTCAGGAAATGAAACAATCTGGAGAGGGATGTAGTGGAGGCAGGATCCATACATAGCTTTAAGACGAGGTATGATAAAGCTCCCGAAGCCAGGAGAGAGTGAACGTACTAACGACCAGCGAAGAGGAGAGGCGAGGAGCTGAGACTCGACCATTGCAGCCACATACAGGCGAGTACACAAACACGAGATCACAGTTAAAATGCAGAACTGAGCGACGGGGATGTTAGGAAATACTTCTTTAGCCTTTGGTCGGGAAGTGGAACCACCTAGACATTGAGAACTGGAGGAAATAATAACTAGAACTGAGTATACTACAAACTCTAATCACACAATTGAGCGGAAAAGTAATGTGAGGGACCTGGGAGTGGTAATGTCTGGGGATCTCACCTTCAAGGACCACAACAATGCCACTATCACATCTGCGAGGAAACTGATAGGATGGATAATGAGAACATTCAAGACAAGAGATGCCAAGCCAGTGATGATCCTTTTTAAATCACTTGTTCTCTCTAGGCTAGAATATTGCTGTACATTAACATCAACATTCAAGGCAGGTGAAATTGCAGATCTAGAGAATGTACAGAGAACCTTTACTGCACGTATAAGTTCCATCAAACAACTTAACTATGGGAACACCTGGACGCACTTGACTTATATTCACTGAAGCACAGGCGAGAGAGATACATCATAATTTACACCTGGAAGATCCTGGAGGGACTAGTTCCAAATCTGCACACATAAATCACTCCCTACGAAAGCATAAGACTCGGCAGACAGTGCAACACGAGGCAGAATCCATACATAGCTTTAAGAACAGGTATGACAGTGCTCACAGCCAGGAGTGAAACCAGTAACGGCCAGCAGAGAGGCAGGGCCAGGAGCTGTGACTGGACCCAACAATCTGCCTTGGGTAGTTAGACGTGTGCTAGTAACAGCAGCAGCAGGTGGGGCCAGGAGCTGTAACTGGACCCAGCCATCTGCCTTGGGTAGTTAGACGTGTGCTAGTAACAACAGCAGCAGCAAGTGGGGCCAGGAGCTGTGACTGGACCCAGCCATCTGCCTTGGGTAGTTAGACGTGTGCTAGTAACAGCAGCAGCAGGTGGGGCCAGGAGCTGTGACTGGACCCAACCATCTGCCTTGGGTAGTTAGACGTGTGCTAGTAACAGCAGCAGCAGGTGGGGCCAGGAGCTGTGACTGGACCCAACCATCTGCCTTGGGTAGTTAGACGTGTGCTAGTAACAGCAGCAGCAGGTGGGGCCAGGAGCTGTGACTGGACCCAGCCATCTGCCTTGGGTAGTTAGACGTGTGCTAGTAACAGCAGCAGCAGGTGGGGCCAGGAGCTGTGACTGGACCCAACCATCTGCCTTGGGTAGTTAGACGTGTGCTAGTAACAGCAGCAGCAGGTGGGGCCAGGAGCTGTGACTGGACCCAACCATCTGCCTTGGGTAGTTAGACGTGTGCTAGTAACAACAGCAGCAGCAGGTGGGGCCAGGAGCTGTGACTGGACCCAACCATCTGCCTTGGGTAGTTAGACGTGTGCTAGTAACAGCAGCAGCAGCAGGTGGAGCCAGGAGCTGTAACTGGACCCAACCATCTGCCTTGGGTAGTTAGACGTGTGCTAGTAACAGCAGCAGCAGCAGGTGGGGCCAGGAGCTGTGACTGGACCCAGCCATCTGCCTTGGGTAGTTAGACGTGTGCTAGTAACAGCAGCAGCAGGTGGGGCCAGGAGCTGTGACTGGACCCAGCCATCTGCCTTGGGTAGTTAGACGTGTGCTAGTAACAGCAGCAGCAGGTGGGGCCAGGAGCTGTGACTGGACCCAACCATCTGCCTTGGGTAGTTAGACGTGTGCTAGTAACAGCAGCAGCAGGTGGGGCCAGGAGCTGTGACTGGACCCAGCCATCTGCCTTGGGTAGTTAGACGTGTGCTAGTAACAGCAGCAGCAGGTGGGGCCAGGAGCTGTGACTGGACCCAGCCATCTGCCTTGGGTAGTTAGACGTGTGCTAGTAACAGCAGCAGCAGGTGGGGCCAGGAGCTGTGACTGGACCCAGCCATCTGCCTTGGGTAGTTAGACGTGTGCTAGTAACAGCAGCAGCAGGTGGGGCCAGGAGCTGTGACTGGACCCAGCCATCTGCCTTGGGTAGTTAGACGTGTGCTAGTAACAGCAGCAATTACTGAGCCGGTGTCTGTCTCTTGCCTGAGTAAACAGTTCAAGGTTTGGGAGTTATATCGCTGCCTGGTACTACTGGCTCAGGCAACCTCCCCCAGGCAACCAGTGTTCCCCACTGATTAATGTGCAGTGTGTCAAGCCACCCTCGCTCACTCTACATACCGTGTTCATACGGTCAAGCCAGCCTCGCTCACTCTACATACCGTGTTCATACGGTCAAGCCAGCCTCGCTCACTCTACATACCGTGTTCATACGGTCAAGCCAGCCTCGCTCACTCTACATACCGTGTTCATACGGTCAAGCCAGCCTCGCTCACTCTACATACCGTGTTCATACGGTCAAGCCAGCCTCGCTCACTCTACATACCGTGTTCATACGGTCAAGCCAGCCTCGCTCACTCTACATACCGTGTTCATACGGTCAAGCCAGCCTCGCTCACTCTACATACCGTGTTCATACGGTCAAGCCAGCCTCGCTCACTCTACATACCGTGTTCATACGGTCAAGCCAGCCTCGCTCACTCTACATACCGTGTTCATACGGTCAAGCCAGCCTCGCTCACTCTACATAACGTGTTCATACGGTCAAGCCAGCCTCGCTCACTCTACATACCGTGTTCATACGGTCAAGCCAGCCTCGCTCACTCTACATAACGTGTTCATACGGTCAAGCCAGCCTCGCTCACTCTACATACCGTTTCATACGGTCAAGCCAGCCTCGCTCACTCTACATACCGTGTTCATACGGTCAAGCCAGCCTCGCTCACTCTACATAACGTGTTCATACGGTCAAGCCAGCCTCGCTCACTCTACATACCGTGTTCATACGGTCAAGCCAGCCTCGCTCACTCTACATAACGTGTTCATACGGTCAAGCCAGCCTCGCTCACTCTACATACCGTGTTCATACGGTCAAGCCAGCCTCGCTCACTCTACATACCGTGTTCATACGGTCAAGCCAGCCTCGCTCACTCTACATAACGTGTTCATACGGTCAAGCCAGCCTCGCTCACTCTACATACCGTGTTCATACGGTCAAGCCAGCCTCGCTCACTCTACATAACGTGTTCATACGGTCAAGCCAGCCTCGCTCACTCTACATACCGTGTTCATACGGTCAAGCCAGCCTCGCTCACTCTACATACCGTGTTCATACGGTCAAGCCAGCCTCGCTCACTCTACATACCGTGTTCATACGGTCAAGCCAGCCTCGCTCACTCTACATACCGTGTTCATACGGTACTTGATGCACGTTATCTGTGTTAGGTTACAGTGGTCTCTCAGTATAAACACAGATCACTTACACCGACAGGACAGTTAATCTTCTCTAAGGCACAACAACCATCCATCTTGACTACTACTATCACACTTTCTTGACTACTACTATCACACTTTCTTTACTACTATCACACTTTCTTGACTACTACTATCACACTTCCTCACATACTCTTTATACCAAATGTTCCCATTTTCATTATTTACCTTACCTTAGGTTAGCTTAGCTTACATTAGGTAAGGATAGGTTACACTAGGTCAGGATAGGTTACACTAGGTCAGGATAGGTTACACTAGGTCAGGATAGGTTACACTAGGTCAGGATCGGTTACACTAGGTCAGGATAGGCTACACTAGGTCAGGATAGGTTACTCTACGTCAGGATAGGTTACACTAGGTCAGGATCGGTTACACTAGGTCAGGATAGGCTACACTAGGTCAGGATAGGTTACACTAGGTCAGAATAGGTTATACTAGGTCAGGATAGGCTACACTAGGTCAGGATAGGTTACACTAGGTCAGGATAGGTTACACTAGGTCAGGATAGGTTACACTAGGTCAGGATAGGCTACACTAGATCAGGATAGGTTACACTAGGTCAGGATAGGTTACACTAGGTCAGGATAGGTTATACTAGGTCAGGATAGGCTACACTAGGTCAGGATAGGCTACACTAGATCAGGATAGGTTACACTAGGTCAGGATAGGCTACACTAGATCAGGATAGGTTACACTAGGTCAGGATAGGTTACACTAGGTCAGGATAGGCTACACTAGATCAGGATAGGTTACACTAGGTCAGGATAGGTTACAGTAGGTCAGGATAGGTTACACTAGGTCAGGATAGGTTACACTAGGTCAGGATAGGTTACAATAGATAAGGATAGGTTACACTAGGTCAGGATAGGTTACACTAGATCAGGATAGGCTACACTAGGTCAGGATAGGGTACACTAGGTCAGGATAGGCTACACTAGGTCAGGATAGGCTACACTAGATCAGGATAGGTTACACTAGGTCAGGATAGGTTACACTAGGTCAGGATAGGCTACACTAGATCAGGATAGGTTACACTAGGTCAGGATAGGTTACACTAGGTCAGGATAGGCTACACTAGATCAGGATAGGTTACACTAGGTCAGGATAGGTTACACTAGATCAGGATAGGCTACACTAGATCAGGATAGGTTACACTAGGTCAGGATAGGTTACAATAGGTCAGGATAGGTTACACTAGGTCAGGATAGGTTACACTAGGTCAGGATAGGTTACAATAGGTAAGGATAGGTTACACTAGGTCAGGATAGGTTACACTAGATCAGGGTAGGCTACACTAGGTCAGGATAGGTTACAATAGGTCAGGATAGGTTACAATAGGTCAGGATAGGTTACACTAGGTCAGGATAGGCTACATTAGGTCAGGATAGGCTACACTAGGTCAGATAGGCTACACTAGGTCAGGATAGGTTACACTAGGTGAGGATAGGTTACAATAGGTCAGGATAGGTTACACTTGGTCAGGATAGGTTACAATAGGTCAGGATATGTTACACTAGGTCAGGATAGGTTACAATAGGTCAGGATAGGTTACAATAGGTCAGGATAGGTTACACTAGGTCAAGTTAGGTTACACTAGGTCAGGATAGGCTACACTAGGTCAGATAGGCTACACTAGGTCAGGATAGGCTACACTAGAGCAGGATAGGCTACACTAGGTCAGGATAGGTTACAGTAGGTCAGGATAGGTTACACTAGGTCAGGATAGGTTACACTAGGTCAGGATAGGCTACACTAGGTCAGGATAGGCTACACTAGGTCATGATAGGTTACACTAGGTCAGGATAGGTTACAATAGATAAGGATAGGTTACACTAGGTCAGGATAGGTTACACTAGGTCAGGGTAGGCTACACTAGGTCAGGATAGGCTACATTAGGTCAGGATAGGCTACACTAGGTCAGATAGGCTACACTAGGTCAGGATAGGTTACACTAGGTGAGGATAGGTTACAATAGGTCAGGATAGGTTACACTTGGTCAGGATAGGTTACAATAGGTCAGGATATGTTACACTAGGTCAGGATAGGTTACAATAGGTCAGGATAGGTTACAATAGGTCAGGATAGGTTACACTAGGTCAAGTTAGGTTACACTAGGTCAGGATAGGCTACACTAGGTCAGATAGGCTACACTAGGTCAGGATAGGCTACACTAGATCAGGATAGGCTACACTAGGTCAGGATAGGTTACAGTAGGTCAGGATAGGTTACACTAGGTCAGGATAGGTTACACTAGGTCAGGATAGGCTACACTAGGTCAGGATAGGCTACACTAGGTCATGATAGGTTACACTAGGTCAGGATAGGCTACAATAGGTCAGGATAGGCTACACTAGGTCAGGATAGGTTACACTAGGTCAGGGTAGGCTACACTAGGTCAGGATAGGCTACACTAGGTCAGGATAGGCTACACTAGGTCAGGATAGGTTACACTAGGTCAGGGTAGGCTACACTAGGTCAGGATAGGTTACACTAGGTCAGGATAGGCTACACTAGGTCAGGATAGGCTACACTAGGTCAGGATAGGCTACACTAGGTCAGGATAGGCTAGATTGTCCTCTGATAACACATCACAATAACAAGGCTGTTGTGTATGCGCCTAAGTTATGTTGGGGTCGAGTCTCAGTTCCTGGTCCCGCCTCATTAGTGCATGTGACCGGGTTCCATTAATTCTGTCGTACCTAATCTTAAATCGGTGTATGGGAGTTTATTTCCACAAATACTGAATCTGAATCACTGCACTTAATGCGCTGAAAAAGTGACTTACGAATTAGTAATAACTCAATTACAAACAGCTCACGGAACGGGTGGGACTTGAATCCAGGCCAGTGCGTTAACCACTGGACCAGTTGGATTAATCTTATTAGAGCCAGATGGTTGAGTGGTTAACGCACTGCTGAGAGTGCTAGGACTCGACATAGGTTCAACCCCACCTGTTCCCTGATTTGCTGAAGAAGTATTTCCAAACATCTGTGTAGTACGCTTGAGTTTTTAGTTTCCTGGCTTTCAGACAGTATACCTGGAGGGTTGTCAACGCCCCCGTGGCCAGGTCCATGACTAGACCTCGTGGTGGATCAGGGCCTGATTGACCAGGCTGTTACTGCTGTTACAGCCTGGTTGGTCAGGTACTGACTTTAGGTGTCTGTCCAGCTTCTTGAAGACAGCCAGGGGTCTATTGGTAATCCCCCTTATGTATGCTGGGAGGCAGTTGAACAGTCTTGGGCCCCTTACACTTATTATGTTGTTTCTTAGTGTTCCCCTGGCGCCCCTGCTTTTCATTAGGGAAATGTTGCATCTCCTGCCGAGTCTTTTGCTTTCGTAGGGAGTGATTTTTGTGTGCAGATTTGAGACTGGTCCCTCTAGGATTTTCCAAGTGTATATTATTTTGTATCTTTCTCGCCTGCGTTCCAGGGAATACAAATCAAGGGACTTCAACCGTTCCCAGTAATTTAGGTGCCTTATCGTACTTATGTGTGCCGTGAAAGTTCTCTGTACATTCTCCAGGTCAGCAATGTCGCCAGCCTTGAAGGTGGCAGTTAGTGTACAGTATTATTCCTGCCTAAAGAGAACAAGCGATTTGAAGAGAATCATCATGGGCTTGACGTCCCTAGTTTTGAAGGTTCTCATTATCCATCCATCATTTTCCTAGCAGATGCGGTAGATACTGGGAGGCAGTTTCAGTGTAGTTTCAAATTTAGGTTGGATAAATTCATGAGTGAGAGGGGTTGGATTTGAGTGGGACTTGTACATGAGTAAATAGAATTATCAAAGCTTATTTCTTGGGTAGCTCTGTTAGTGGGATGGATTGTGAAGGACCTGCCTAGTATGGGCCAACAGGTCTGCTGCGAGATCCTCTGATATGTGCTCACTTGTTTGTTGCTCCGGGGGTCAAATTTATTAAGGTTCTTTATTTGTGTGGGTTGAGTCTCAGCTCCTGACCCCACCTCCTATTTGGCATTATTGATTTCTGCTGTATCACGCCTACTCTTGAAACTGTGTATTGACTTTACCTTCACTGTCTCATCTAAATTATTACGTAAGTGTCAGGGGCCCAAGACTGTTCAACTGCCTCCCAGCGTACATAAGGGGGATTACCAATAGACCCCTGGCTGTCTTCAAGCAGGCACTGGACAGGCACCTAAAGTCTGTACCTGACCAGCCGGGCTGTGGTTCGTACGTCAGACTGCGTGCGGCCAGCAGTAACAGCCTGGTTGATCAGGCTCTGATCCACCATGAGGCCTGGTCACAGACCGGGCCGCGGGGGCGTTGACCCCTGGAACTCTCTCCAGGTAAACTCCAGGTAAACCTTGAAGCTAAAGAAACAGTTCCTAACATCCCTACCTGGAGTATACCTGGAGGGTGTACCGAGGGTCAACGCCCCCACGGCCCGGTGCAGGACCAGGCCTGGCGGTGGATCAGGACCTGATCCAGTTATCTGTTTCTCCTTGATCCTTCACTAAGTTACTTCTTGAAGACAGTTTAAGTTGGTCACGAAATATCACCAGAATTATAATTGTAAACAAACCATACCACGGGTGGGGTTCGAACCCGCGGTCAGAGAGTCTCAGAACTCCAGACGGTCTGGAGTTCTGAGACTCTCTGACCGCGGGTTCGAGCCCCACCCGTGGTATGGTTTGTTTGCAATCGTGTCATTACGATTTCGTGAGTTATATAACTGTAAAGTGTCACTGGATACACAAGATAATTATGTTGAATGTAATCAATAGTAAGATAACCTTTATCTTACGTGTTTTTGAGGTGAAGATAAGATTAAAAATCATGTCAGAGTACAAAACATTTAACAAGCTTGTGTTTGACACATGACAGGAGGATAGTACCTCCCTGACAGGAGGATAGTACCTCCCTGACAGGAGGATAGTACCTCCCTGACAGGAGGATAGTACCTCCCTGACAGGAGGATAGTACCTCCCTGACAGGAGGATAGTACCTCCCTGACAGGAGGATAGTACCTCACTGACAGGAGGATAGTACCTCCTGACAGGAGGATAGTACCTCCTGACAGGAGGATAGTACCTCCCTGACAGAAGGATAGTACCTCCCTGGGAGGATTACTCCCTACGGAGAAGTACACACTGTATCCCTGACGGAGGATTTCAGTCCTGACCTCCTGAAGGAATACCTCCTCTTCCCCCAGTTATCTACTCAACATCCGCAAAAAAACATTATCCATACTCTAGTTTCAGTCCAACCTTTCCCAAGATACTTTCCCCATTTAAAAAGAAAAATAGCATTATCTTTTCTGCTTTCAACTCCCAGTATTCCCTCTAAAGAGAGAAAAAGAGGATTTGAGGGGGGAAGAGGAGGGGAAGGGGAGAGGAGAAAGCTTGGGCAGGGGGAAAGTGGGTCCCCAGGAATGGGCAGTGTACTGGCCACCCGTTCAGAATTTGTGTACTAGGCTCTACCGGTTCTTAATTTCTCCCTGACTAGGCTGCTACTTCTGAATTATCCTAGTCTCGTAGCCTCTCCTTTGTTTATCACCTTTATTTTTAATCCCTCCTTGCGTGTTATCGAAGAGGAAAGACGGGGAAATGAAGAGGATTGTATTTTTTTAAGAGTGAAATTGAAAAAATATAAGTCGAAGTTGTGATGCTCTTAAAGTTTTGTGTTGGTGGATCAGCTGATCCTCGGTGATGTCAGCTGATCCTCGGTGATGTCAGCTGATCCTCGGTGATGTCAGCTGATCCTCGGTGATATCAGCTGATCCTCGGTGATATAAGGTGCCGTCAGCTGATCCTCGGTGATATAAGGTGCCGTCAGCTGATCCTCGGTGATATAAGGTGCCGTCAGCTGATCCTCGGTGATATCAGCTGCTGTCAGCTGATCCTCGGTGATATAAGGTGCCGTCAGCTGATCCTCGGTGATATAAGGTGCCGTCGCTGATCGTGATATCAGTGCGTCAGCTGATCCTCGGTGATATAAGGTGCCGTCAGCTGATCCTCGGTGATATAAGGTGCCGTCAGCTGATCCTCGGTGATATCAGTTGCTGTCAGTTGATCCTCTGTGATATCTGCTGTGAACTGTCAGCTGTTCCCCGGTGATATCAACTAATGTGAAAACCGCCAGCTGATGCTGTGGGACATCAGCTGTCGTCAGGGGACGTCAGCTGATCCTAGGGGACATCAGCTGTCGTCAGGGGACGTCAGCTGATGCTGTGGGACATCACCTGTTCTGAGGGACGTCAGCTGATGCTGTGGGACATCAGCTGTTGTGAGGGGGCGTCAGTTGATCCTAGGGAACATCAGCTGTTGTGAGGGACGTCAGCTGATACTGGAGAACATCAGCTGATCCAGTGGGACATCAGCTGTTTACGGTCTAATTAGATCATCTAGGGTGACCTGGCTTCATCCCAGACCTGACATGACCTGACCTGAGCTGGTGACACTGCTTACTCATCATCACTGTTGTGATGTCAGATGTGATGTCAGATGTCACTCCCAGCTGAGGTGAGAACGATGGTGCTAAGTGGGACCTACCACGAGGACACAGAACCACAGTAGGTCCCTCTGGAGGCTTACCTAGCAGACTTGGGACCTGGTCAAGGGTGCTAGTGCACTACTAGGCAGTGAGTACTAGCACACTACTAGGCAGTGAGTACTAGCACACTACTAGGCAGTGAGTACTAGCACACTACTAGGCAGTGAGTACTAGCACACTACTAGGCAGTGAGTACTAGTACACTACTAGGCAGTGAGTACTAGCACACTACTAGGCAGTGAGTACTAGCACACTACTAGGCAGTGAGTACTAGCACACTACTAGGCAGTGAGTACTAGCACACTACTAGGCAGTGAGTACTAGTACACTACTAGGCAGTGAGTACTAGACACTACTAGGCAGTGAGTACTAGCACACTACTAGGCAGTGAGTACTAGACACTACTAGGCAGTGAGTACTAGCACACTACTAGGCAGTGAGTACTAGCACACTACTAGGCAGTGAGTACTAGCACACTACTAGGCAGTGAGTACTAGTACACTACTAGGCAGTGATCTTGCAGTGTTCTTTAATGGGGGTCTGAGACCAAGGTCTGGTAAGCTAGTAGTGGTCATCTGAGACCAGTGTCAGGACACGCCTGTGTCCTGACGAGCATAACACCAAGACCAGTGTCAGGACACGCCTGTGTCCTGACCAGCAAACACCAAGACCAGCGTCAGGACACGCCTGTGTCCTGACCAGCAAAACCTCACCTTCAACATGCCGGGAACGACAGCAACGTTCGCCTGTCGTGTTAAATACCTGAACGACGTAGAGCCGTTCAACTACTGCTCCCAGTACCCGGAGCCTCCACGACCCCCTATCTATCACTTCCTGATAGATAGACCTCTGGGAGAACAACTGCCAGCCATACACAGAGTGCTCGCCGCCCCTCACAAGGTTAGTACACACGGGAATTGGATTGATCTGTATGGCGTTAGCGCTTCGAGGGTAATATACACGTGTTTACAACCATACGTACACATCTCAGTGTTGTACATCTTGTGTACACACTTGCACACCAGTACACTCAACGTGCAAGTCGAGTGGGCAGGACCTGATAAGCATGGGTCAGTGGGACCTGATTAGTATGAGTCGGTGGGACCTGATTAGTACGAGTCAGTGGTACCTGATTAGTATGAGTCAGTGGGACCTGATTAGTATGAGTATAGCTGGAGGGTGTTCAGGGGGTCAAAGCCCCCGCTGTCCTGTCCGTGACCAGGCCTCGTGGTGGATTAGGACCTGATCAACCAGGCTGTTACTGCTGCCTGCACATAGTCCAACGTAGGAACCACAGCCCGGCTGGTCTGGTACTGACTTTAGGTGCTTGTTCAGCTCCCTTTTGAAGACAACCAGGGGTCTCTTGGTAATCCCCTTTATGTATACTGGAAGGCTGTTGAACAGTCTTGGGCCCCTCACACTTATTGTATTTTCTCTTAGTGTACTCAGAGTATCCCTGCTTTTCATTGGGATATATTGCACCGCCTGCCGGATTACTTTCGTAGGGAGTGATTTCTGTGTGGAGATTTGTCCCTCTAGGATTTTCCAGGTGTAAATTATGATGTATCTTTCTCGCCTGCGTTCCAAGGACTACAGATCAAGGGACTTCAAACAGTCCCAGTAATTGAGGTGCTTTATTGTACTTATACGTTCAGTGAAAGTTCAGTGTACATTCTCCATATCTGCAATTTCGTCTGTCTTTAAGGCAGCCGTTAGTACACAGCAATATTCCAGCCTAGAGAGAACAGTGATTTAAAGAAGATCATAATTGGCTTGGCATTACTTGTTTTGGAGGTTCTCATTATCCATCATGTTGTGATCTTTGAAGGAGGGATCCTCTGGCATTATCACTCCCAGGTCCTTCACATTAGTTTTCCACTATTCTGCGGTTAGAATTTGTTATATACTCCTATCTAACTTCTGGTTCAAGTTTTTTCCATAGCATAGTATTTAAAATTTGTTCTCACTGAACTTCATGTTGTTTTCTGTGACCCATTTAAAGATTTGGTTTATATCCGTTTGGAGGTTTGCTGTGTCCTCAGTGGAGTACACTGTCAGACAAATCCTAGTATACCGTCATCAGAGGAGGACACGGTGCTGTGGTTTACGAAGTATAGATCCATCCACCCACTTTTCCTGTTATTCCTTTATCACGCATTTTGTGTGCTATTACACCATGATATGATTGCACTTGGCGAAGGCTTTCACAAAGTCTGTGTATAATATATCTTCATATTGTTTGTCCTCCAGACCATCCAGGATCATGTCATAGTGGTACAGTAGTTGTGAGAGGCAGGAGTGACCATCCAGGATCATGTCATAGTGATCCAGTAGTTGTGAGAGGCAGGAGTGACCATCCAAGACCATGTCATAGTGGTTCAGTAGTTGTGAGAGGCAGGAGTGACCATCCAAGACCATGTCATAGTGATCCAGTAGTTGTGAGAGGCAGGAGTGACCATCCAAGACCATGTCATAGTGGTCCAGTAGTTGTGAGAGGCAGGAGTGACCATCCAAGACCATGTCATAGTGGTCCAGTAGTTGTGAGAGGCAGGAGTGACCACAAGACCATGTCATAGTGGTCCAGTAGTTGTGAGAGGCAGGAGTGACCATCCAAGACCATGTCATAGTGGTCCAGTAGTTGTGAGAGGCAGGAGTGACCATCAAGACCATGTCATAGTGGTCCAGTAGTTGTGAGAGGCAGGAGTGACCATCCAAGACCATGTCATAGTGTCCAGTAGTTGTGAGAGGCAGGAGTGACCATCCAAGACCATGTCATAGTGGTCCAGTAGTTGTGAGAGGCAGGAGTGACCATCCAAGACCATGTCATAGTGGTCCAGTAGTTGTGAGAGGCAGAGTGACCATCCAAGACCATGTCATAGTGGTCCAGTAGTTGTGAGAGGCAGAGGCGACCATCCAAGACCATGTCATAGTGGTCCAGTAGTTGTGAGAGGCAGAGGCGACCATCCAAGACCATGTCATAGTGGTCAGTAGTTGTGAGAGGCAGAGGCGACCATCAAGACCATGTCATAGTGGTCCAGTAGTTGTGAGAGGCAGAGGCGACCATCCAAGACCATGTCATAGTGGTCCAGTAGTTGTGAGAGGCAGGGCGACCATCCAAGACCATGTCATAGTGGTCCAGTAGTTGTGAGAGGCAGAGGCGACCATCCAAGACCATGTCATAGTGGTCCAGTAGTTGTGAGAGGCAGAAGCCAGTCATAGTGATCCAGTAGTTGGAGAGGCCACCAAGACCATGTCATAGTGGTCCAGTAGTTGTGAGAGGCAGAGGCGACATCCAAGACCATGTCATAGTGGTCCAGTAGTTGTGAGAGGCAGAGGCGACCATCCAAGACCATGTCATAGTGGTCCAGTAGTTGTGAGAGGCAGAGGCGACCATCCAAGACCATGTCATAGTGGTCCAGTAGTTGTGAGAGGCAGAGGCGACCAAGACCATGTCATAGTGATCCAGTAGTTGTGAGAGGCAGAGGCGACCATCCAAGACCATGTCATAGTGGTCCAGTAGTTGTGAGAGGCAGAGGCGACCATCCAAGACCATGTCATAGTGGTCCAGTAGTTGTGAGAGGCAGAGGCGACCATCCAAGACCATGTCATAGTGGTCCAGTAGTTGTGAGAGGCAGAGGCGACCATCCAAGACCATGTCATAGTGGTCCAGTAGTTGTGAGAGGCAGAGGCGACCATCCAAGACCATGTCATAGTGGTCCAGTAGTTGTGAGAGGCAGAGGCGACCATCCAAGACCATGTCATAGTGGTCCAGTAGTTGTGAGAGGCAGAGGCGACCATCCAAGACCATGTCATAGTGGTCCAGTAGTTGTGAGAGGCAGAGGCGACCATCCAAGACCATGTCATAGTGGTCCAGTAGTTGTGAGAGGCAGAGGCGACCAAGACCATGTCATAGTGGTCCAGTAGTTGTGAGAGGCAGAGGCGACCAAGACCATGTCATAGTGGTCCAGTAGTTGTGAGAGGCAGAGGCGACCATCCAAGACCATGTCATAGTGGTCCAGTAGTTGTGAGAGGCAGAGGCGACCAAGACCATGTCATAGTGATCCAGTAGTTGTGAGAGGCAGAGGCGACCTGCTGTAAGCCCATGGAACCTGTTTTTTCATGGGTCATCAGAACCTGATTTGTATGATTCAGTGGACCTGCATGCTAATCAGGTCATTAGGATTAAATTAGCATAGGCCAGTGATTAGATTTAGACCTTATTAGATTTTGACCTTATTAGATTTAGACCTTATTAGATTGTGACCAAAGGGGAGGAATATTGTCATATCCCAGCGATTCACGAATCCATGCATCGGTAAACCTGATTGGCGGATCCGTGACCTGGACACTCCCAGGTCACAGTCAGTGAACCCAAGTGGCACTTGACCTGGCCTCAGTGGACCTGTGGTGGGTCAGGTCACCTGACTGGCTGTTACAACTCCTCATTGTTTGTAATGACCCTCCGCCCACTCTGATGGGCTGGAACTAAGGTATTGTGATTGGCTGTGACACAGGTCTTTATGACAGTGATTGGTTGTGACACAATTCTCTCTCTCTCTCTCTCCCTCTCTCTCTCTCTCTCTCTCTCTCTCTCTCTCTCTCTCTCTCTCTCTCTCTCTCTCTCTTTCTCTCTCTCTCTCTCTCTCATTTACTCAACATTCTGGCTTCCATTAGACGTGTATGGGTGAGGGGTGTAATGCTTCACGTCCCCTCACCCCATACACACTTGGTCCCCTCCTATCCCATTACTCCATTCTTGGCCTCTCCCCCATTACCCTTCCCATATCTGGGTCCTCCTGACCCCTACATTCTTCTTCCTCTTCCTCTTCCCCCTCCTCTCTTGCCGCTTTATCCGTCCTCTCCCCTTCCATCCCTTCCACTCTCCGTCTTGCTGACTCTTAGTCTCTCTCAACTTGAGCAGTTGCAGCCCTGCTAGTAGACTCCTGCTTAGATCCATCAGTGTATATAACTTGTCCTGGTCAGCAGATACAGCCCTGCTAGTAGACACCTGCTTAGATCCATCAGTGTATATAACTTGTCCTGGTCAGCAGATACAGCCCTGCTAGTAGACACCTGCTTAGATCCATCAGTGTATATAACTTGTCCTGGTCAGCAGATACAGCCCTGCTAGTAGACTCCTGCTTAGATCCATCAGTGTATATAACTTGTCCTGGTCAGCAGATACAGCCCTACTAGTAGACTCCTGCTTAGATCCATCAGTGTATATAACTTGTCCTGGTCAGCAGATACAGCCCTGCTAGTAGACTCCTGCTTAGATCCATCAGTGTATATAACTTGTCCTGGTCAGCAGATACAGCCCTGCTAGTAGACTCTTGCTTAGATCCATCAGTGTATATAACTTGTCCTGGTCAGCAGATACAGCCCTACTAGTAGACTCCTGCTTAGATCCATCAGTGTATATAACTTGTCCTGGTCAGCAGATACAGCCCTGCTAGTAGACTCCTGCTTAGATCCATCAGTGTATATAACTTGTCCTGGTCAGCAGATACAGCCCTGCTAGTAGACTCCTGCTTAGATCCATCAGTGTATATAACTTGTCCTGGTCAGCAGATGCAGCCCTGCTAGTAGACTCCTGCTTAGATCCATCAGTGTATATAACTTGTCCTTGTCAGCAGATACAGCCCTGCTAGTAGACTCCTGCTTAGATCCATCAGTGTATATAACTTGTCCTTGTCAGCAGATACAGCCCTGCTAGTAGACTCCTGCTTAGATCCATCAGTGTATATAACTTGTCCTGGTCAGCAGATACAGCCCTGCTAGTAGACTCCTGCTTAGATCCATCAGTGTATATTACTTGTCCTGGTCAGCAGATACAGCCCTGCTAGTAGACTCCTGCTTAGATCCATCAGTGTATATAACTTGTCCTGGTCAGCAGATACAGCCCTACTAGTAGACTCCTGCTTAGATCCATCAGTGTATATAACTTGTCCTGGTCAGCAGATACAGCCCTGCTAGTAGACACCTGCTTAGATCCATCAGTGTATATTACTTGTCCTGGTCAGCAGATACAGCCCTGCTAGTAGACACCTGCTTAGATCCATCAGTGTATATAACTTGTCCTGGTCAGCAGATACAGCCCTGCTAGTAGACTCCTGCTTAGATCCATCAGTGTATATTACTTGTCCTGGTCAGCAGATACAGCCCTGCTAGTAGACTCCTGCTTAGATCCATCAGTGTATATAACTTGTCCTGGTCAGCAGATACAGCCCTGCTAGTAGACTCCTGCTTAGATCCATCAGTGTATATTACTTGTCCTGATCAGCAGATACAGCCCTGCTAGTAGACACCTGCTTAGATCCATCAGTGTATATTACTTGTCCTGGTCAGCAGATACAGCCCTGCTAGTAGACACCTGCTTAGATCCATCAGTGTATATAACTTGTCCTGGTCAGCAGATACAGCCCTGCTAGTAGACTCCTGCTTAGATCCATCAGTGTATATTACTTGTCCTGGTCAGCAGATACAGCCCTGCTAGTAGACACCTGCTTAGATCCATCAGTGTATATTACTTGTCCTGGTCAGCAGATACAGCCCTGCTAGTAGACACCTGCTTAGATCCATCAGTGTATATAACTTGTCCTGGTCAGCAGATACAGCCCTGCTAGTAGACTCCTGTAGATCCATCAGTGTATATTACTTGTCCTGGTCAGCAGATACAGCCCTGCTAGTAGACTCCTGCTTAGATCCATCAGTGTATATAACTTGTCCTGGTCAGCAGATACAGCCCTACTAGTAGACTCCTGCTTAGATCCATCAGTGTATATAACTTGTCCTGGTCAGCAGATATAGCCCTGCTAGTAGACTCCTGCTTAGATCCATCAGTGTATATTACTTGTCCTGGTCAGCAGATACAGCCCTACTAGTAGACTCCTGCTTAGATCCATCAGTGTATATAACTTGTCCTGGTCAGCAGATACAGCCCTACTAGTAGACTCCTGCTTAGATCCATCAGTGTATATAACTTGTCCTGGTCAGCAGATACAGCCCTACTAGTAGACTCCTGCTTAGATCCATCAGTGTATATAACTTGTCCTGGTCAGCAGATACAGCCCTACTAGTAGACTCCTGCTTAGATCCATCAGTGTATATAACTTGTCCTGGTCAGCAGATACAGCCCTGCTAGTAGACTCCTGCTTAGATCCATCAGTGTATATTACTTGTCCTGGTCAGCAGATACAGCCCTGCTAGTAGACTCCTGCTTAGATCCATCAGTGTATATAACTTGTCCTGGTCAGCAGATACAGCCCTACTAGTAGACTCCTGCTTAGATCCATCAGTGTATATAACTTGTCCTGGTCAGCAGATACAGCCCTACTAGTAGACTCCTGCTTAGATCCATCAGTGTATATAACTTGTCGTGGTCAGCAGATACAGCCCTGCTAGTAGACTCCTGCTTAGATCCATCAGTGTATATAACTTGTCCTGGTCAGCAGATACAGCCCTACTAGTAGACTCCTGCTTAGATCCATCAGTGTATATAACTTGTCCTGGTCAGCAGATACAGCCCTACTAGTAGACTCCTGCTTAGATCCATCAGTGTATATAACTTGTCCTGGTCAGCAGATACAGCCCTGCTAGTAGACTCCTGCTTAGATCCATCAGTGTATATAACTTGTCCTGGTCAGCAGATACAGCCCTGCTAGTAGACTCCTGCTTAGATCCATCAGTGTATATAACTTGTCATCACATATTCATGGCAGAAGTCAGGAATAATTACTCAAAATTCCGAGCAAATAGAATTCATGTACAATTCTTATGGCTTCCTTCACAATTGCAATGACCCCTACATAATAAAATTAATATATTAGTGAAGAAAACTGTAGAATATAATTTAGTTGTGTCAGTGTCTAGCGTTAGGAATAATATTAGGATAGATGTAAATAATGAAAGTGAATGTTGTATGAATGCAGTTAGAAGCCTGAGTCGACCTGTCATTCACTGTCATATCATGAAGGTAGATAAGTACGTTCATGGAGCAACTTGCAATGTCAACACTGACTGATGTTGTGGTAGTCAGGCTTAGGCTTGGTTACAAGGTACACAATAAACTATCCACTACCATCCACAGGATGGTTACAAGGTACACAATAAACTATCCACTACCATCCACACGATGGTTACAAGGTACACAATAAACTATCCACTACCATCCACACGATGGTTACAAGGTACACAATAAACTATCCACTACCATCCACAGGATGGTTACAAGGTACACAATAAACTATCCACTACCATCCACAGGATGGTTACAAGGTACACAATAAACTATCCACTACCATCCACAGGATGGTTACAAGGTACACAATAAACTATCCACTACCATCCACAGGATGGTTACAAGGATACACAATAAACTATCCACTACCATCCACAGGATGGTTACAAGGTACACAATAAACTATCCACTACCATCCACAGGATGGTTACAAGTACACAATAAACTATCCACTACCATCCACAGGATGGTTACAAGGTACACAATAAACTATCCACTACCATCCACAGGATGGTTACAAGGTACACAATAAACTATCCACTACCATCCACAGGATGGTTACGAGGTACACAAACTATCCACTACCATCCACTTGTTCCTTGCTTTCTATCCTCCCAACTCCTATATCTCCCTCGTACTTCTTTCTCTCCCTCTCTCTCTCTCACTCCCCCTCCTCTCTCCCCTCTCTCTCATCTCCCTCATTTCTTCCATGTTTCACTTATTTCCATTATTTTCTTTCACCTGTTATGCTTTTCCTTTTTTCAATTATCTTTTTCTCTCTCTTTTGTTTTTATTCATGGATTACTGACGTGTTCTGTCTTCTCAGTGTTAGTGGTGTTCTTTTGTTGTGAGACAGACAGACAGAGGAGACAGAGACAGAGACAGAGGAGACAGACAGAGGAGACAGACAGAGGAGAGAAGACAGACAGAGGAGGAGAAGACAGGAGAAGAAAAAGGGAGAGGAGAGAGAGAGGAGAGACAGAGAGAGAGCAGACAGAGGAGAGGAGAAGAAGACAGAGACAGAGACAGAGGAGACAGACAGAGGAGAGAGAGAAGACAGAGACAGAGGAGAGAGAGAAGACAGACATAGGAGAGAGAGAAGACAGAGACAGAGGAGAGAGAGAAGAGAGAGAGAGAGAAGAGAGAGAGAGACACACAGACAGAGAGAAGACAGAGACAGAGGAGAGGGAGAAGACAGACAGACAGAGAGAGAGAGAGAGAGAGAAAGACACACACAGACAGAGAGAAGACAGAGACAGAGGAGAGGGAGAAGACAGAGAGAGAGAGACACACAGACAGAGAGAAGACAGAGACAGAGGAGAGGGGGAAGACAGAGAGAGAGAGAGAGAGGGCTATGGGTAATATTGATTAGAAAATATTGACCATCTGGGCGGGGTGAGGAAGATAAAATTTATTGATTAATTCACTCTAGTGCAATGTAGAGGGGAGAAGAGGGAAGTAGAGGGGCGAAGGGGGAAGAAGAGGGGAGAAGGAAGAGGGAGGGAAGAGGAAGACTGGAAGGGGAGAAGAGTGGGAGGAAGAGGGCCTTGTGAGAGTATAAAGAGGCAGGGAAGGGAAGTAGGGAGAATGTTGGTGCCTACCGTGAGGGAGGGAGAGCCCACCTAGGGAGCATCCTGTGAACTTTGAACCCGCGGGGAGATGAACCTTGTGATGGTGGTACCAGCATCACTCTCCCTCTCACTCACTATCTCCCTCTTTATCTCCCTCTCTTATTCTCACTCCTTTCATTTTTCACTTTCTTTCCCTCCCTCTCCATTCATTCCCTCTCTCCTTCCCTCCCCCCTCCTCTCTATCTCTCTCTTACCTTCCCTCTCTTCCTCTCCCTTTTTCCTTCCCTCTCTTTCTCCCATTTTCCTTCCCTCTCTTTCTCCCATTTTCCTTCCCTCTCTTTTTCCCATTTTCCTTCCCTCTTTATTCCCATTTTCCTTCCCTCCCTCTTTCCTTCCCTGCCCCTCTCCCTCATTCCTTCCCTGCCCCTCTCCCTCTTTCCTTCCCTGCCCCTCTCCCTCATTCCTTCCCTGCCCCTCCCCTCTTTCCTTCCCTGCCCCTCTCCCTCATTCCTTCCCTGCCCCTCTCCTCTTTCCTTCCCTGCCCCTCTCCCTCTTTCCTTCCTGTCCCTCTCCCTCTTTCCGTCCCTCCTCTCCCTCTTTCCGTCCCTCCTCTCCCTCATTCTCTCCCTCTTTTCTCTCCCTTTCCATCGTCTTCGCTGCTTCCTGTGTGTAAACACCTTGTCTGCCTCCCACCTTTCTCTCCCTCTCCCATCCCTCTCTACGTCTCCCGCTCTCTTTCTCCTCATCTTTCTTCACCATTCTTTTATCTTTTCTCTCCTCGCACGTATGTCAACACATACCTTCTCTTCCTCCCTCCCTCTCTCCCTACCTTCTGTCTCCCTTCCTTCCTTCTCTTTCCTTTCTGCCTGTGTGAACAGGTTCATGATTTTCTTTGTCTTAGGTTCATATTATTCAGGCTGAAGTCTTTCAAATGTTCTATTATCTCTCTCTCTCTCTCTCTCTCTCTCTCTCTCTCTCTCATCTCTCTCTCTCTCTCCTCTCTCTCTCTTCTCTCTCTCTCTCTCTCTCTCTCTCTCTCTCTCTCTCTCCCCTCTCTCTCTCTCTGTCTGTCTCTGTCTCTGCCTTTCTCTCTCTCTCTCTCTCTCTCTCTCTCTCTCCTCTCTCTCTCTCTCTCTCTCTCTCTCTGTCTGTCTGTCTCTCTCTGTCTCTCCACACAGGATTGTATCAAGGTTTATTTACAAGCCAAGAGCTGTCACCTACATCATGTTTTTTAATAAGAAATCTGGGGAAGAGGATGAAGTTGGAGCCATCTGTTAGCCAGTGATTTTATTTGGTCAGCTGACTTTATTTTATTGATGTTATTATGTTGTAGGAACATGTTCCAGACTCGAGTCATCCTGGGAATAAATTATCTCAGAAGAAATGTTCTGGATAAGGTTACAGAGTGTACGGTTGTACTTATAACGGCTGTTCACGTGATTTCCAACCTCTGCCCATGTGATCTGGCATCAGCCAATCATAGGCCTGCCTTTTGAATGTCTCAGTGCCGTGCGGCCCCTCGAGCAGTTCCCTTGGGGTAGGCATACGAGACGGACACAGGCATAGGCTCTCAGCTCCCATATATCCAACGCCTCATTAAACGCTACCAAAACCCAAGCTCATCGTCTGTTAATATTACCAAATCTATGCAAAGAACCCACAACACAAATGGTGACAGCTTGGGCCTAGATTTTTGTAATCTGCGATGACCTAGTTGTGCCATTTTGGGGTTATCAACTGGGATCCAGGTCTGCCATACAGCTGCAGAGTTTACAGACCGGATTAAGTACTTGCAAGCCGATATGTTACCTAGTAGCGTTGCCAAAGGCCAGGCAACTGAAATTCTGTCACTCAAGTCTTTGTTCCACCCTCAACAAATTTAGACATGCAAGATAGCGCCCAGCCTACTCAGGTACCGAGGTATCCCGGACCCAGATACTGAGTCTATCTCGGCAATGCCGAACTAACTCAAGTAGTAGTTTCTCCACAGGGACGCCTTGTCGGAAAAACCCTATTTGAAATTAGTAATGCCATCTCTTGTCGACGTCACGTGCCGTCTGCAGAAAGATACCTCTGTAGCAGCTAGTGCCCTCACTGAGTGTCTGTTGTTGTCCCCATGTTCCAGATGGTGACAATGTCCTAGTTGACAGTAATTCCTGCAGAGTGAAGGGTTTATTTGTTGAGCCATCTTTCATACTGTCCAAGAAAAGTAAGATATTTCTACTTGTCGCTAATACCTTGGTCACAGTGTTCGACTCAGAGCCAATACGGTCATTGTGATCTTGTTCCTACCCTTACCCTATTCGGGTTGAGGATGAGTTGCCACCTGCCCCAGTGGGTCGGTGCTATTTCAACCAGGGAGGATCCATCCACTCCACCGGACAGTCTATTCCACCAGTAGAAGAAAAGACTTAGCTTCTACTGACTTTCCAACGAAGTGGACGGTTGTTGAAACTGTTGAATAAACACCGTAGAACAATTTGCCTTACCAGGTGAGAAGATGGGTTTACGAACCTATTGTCCCATCGTATCCCCTTGAACCTGGTACCAGACCAATTTATGTACCTGCGTACAGGATCCGCATTCACAGAGTCGCTGTCGCAGGGGAATTAATAAATAAGATGCTTGACGATGGTGTGATCGTACCTAGTAACTCACCGGAATGCGCCCTTAATCCTAGTACCTAAGAAGGACGGTACTTGGCGCCCAGTGATTGATTTTAGGAAGTTAAATGCGAAAACAATTCCAGACCGTTTCCCACTTCCTGTACTTGGTGACCTGTTACGTAATATAGGAGATAATAAGGTCTTCTCAACCCTCGATTTGTTACAAGGGTTTTGGAAGTTCCTCTTCATGAGGACAGCCAGAGCTCACCGCCTTCTCACTCCAACAGGTCATTTGAATTCTGTCGTATGGCTTTCGGATTAAGATCCTCACCTATCACATTCTCGAGGCTCATGACCAATATCTTTAGAGGCCTTATAGGGAAAAGATCTAATGGTATATTTAGATGCGTAATTGTTATGCCCGAGGGATGTAAATAAGCATTTAGAAAGACTGGAGAAGGTACTGGTAAGCTTGAAGAAGCCAATCTAAAGATCAAACTGTCTAAATGTCAATTTTCAGATCAGAAATTAAGTTTCTGGGTCACGTAGTCACTCCTAGAGGGTTATGACTGACCGATGTAAAGTAGATGCAGTATTGAATTTTCCAACTCCCAAAACTGCTGATGCCGTAAGATCCTTTGTGGGCTTAGCAGGTTTTTATAGATCATATATTGCCAATTTTTCCTCAATAGCAGCTCCTCTAACTGAGTTGCTAAGAAAGATATTCCATTTGTTTGGACCTTCAGTCAGGAAAAGCATTTCAAACCTTAAAAGAAAGATTAACTTCTGCTCCAATCTTAAATTCCCAGATTTTACAAAGCCTTTCTATTTAACACTGATGCCAGTTCTATAGGCATTGGTGCAGTTCTTACGAAAAGATTGATAGTAAATACAACGCAGTTGCATTTGCTAGTCGAGTCCTTACAAAGGCTGAAAGGAATTATACAGTAACTGAGCAAGAAGCCTTAGTAGTGTGGTCTTTAAAACACTTCCGTGACATAATTTATCAGTACCCTGTCCATGTCTTGACAGATCATGCACCTCTAATACCATTGTTCCAAATAAACAACCTACTGGAAGACTAGCTAGATGGTCTACTATCCAAGAGTTCAACCTACCTTTGAACATTTACCTGGCAAGTCAAATGTAGTTGCAGATGCTTTATCGCGTCATGTTAGCGTAGTAACTGCTGATCCTCCGTTTAGTGCTGAGGATGTAAAGGATGCTAAAGAACAGACCCCTTGTGGTCTGGGTGACTCGATTCCTGCTACAGGAAGACCTTATTCTTACTGTGAAGCCACCAGCACCTATCAGTGATTTTGTTATGAACCAAGAATTACTGTATCGTAACCGAGCTGGGAACGCCTAGTAGCGGGCATACCAGTTAGTAATTCCTCAGTCACTAGTAAAAGTAGCTTACAGCTAATTCACGATGCACCAGGTGTTGCACACCCTGGTATGGATCGTTAGATTAAACAAGCAAGATTGAAGTACTTTTGGCCTCGTATGGCAACTGATATTGCAGTATGTTAAAGTGTAGTGTTTGTATGAAACACAAGGTAATATCAACGGTCCCCAATCCTATCCAGATGTATCCACTACTAGTGAGCCATGGGAAAGAGTTGCAATAGATCTGCTAACTAATTTTCAATGTACAACGCAAAGGAATAAACATCTGTTTGTATGGTCGATCATTTCACCAGATATTGTGAGTTGTTCCCTATTCCAGACAAGACTGCCGAGACAGTAGCTAAAGTGTTTAAGGAAACAAATCTGTAGACATACCACTCCAAGTCCCTCATAACAGATAATGGAGGTGAATTTTTGTAACGAGATTCTGAAAACCTATTTTCCTTGTATAAGATTACTAAATCTACCATTGTTCCCACCATCCTGCCAACAATGGTTTGGAAAGAACTAATAAAAGGTACTCGATGTCTTGAGAGCCACTGTTAATCCCAATAGTTCAACCTGGGATGAAGTTATACCTGATGTTCAATGTGCCATAAATTCTGCTTTCCAAACTTCTATAGGTGATACGCCGCATTACGCCTTTTGGTGTTACAAGCGTTTCCTTATGAGTTGTTATATTCTAAAAAACCGTCGTATAACCCTGATGATTTTCATAGCAACTCAACCAGCCAAAGCTCAGAGGTTTTTAGAAGAATACGTGAAACACTTCATAAGTCAACAGCAGAATTTACTGATAATAATACTAAAGCCAAACCACTAAAGTTCAAGTAGGGTCCAAGTCATGTTGTTCAACTTTAACAAAACGTCAGCAATGCCAAAACTTTAAAAGTTGTTGGGTTTATAGAGATCGAACTATTAACGGCAATAAGTATAAAGTTAAAATTAGTACGGGTCATTTTAAAAAACCCATTTAGATCATATGAAGTTAGTATGGTGATGTTTAAAAATCCCTGCCCCCAATAATCAGAAAAATTGGGGCAGAATCTGATAATTCTCCTGTTGCTGTACCCCTCCTCTTGTCAGTCAGATCAACCTGAATGTTTTTTCCCCTACTAACCCCCAAGTGTTGAGAAGTCCTCAAGTATCATTTGTAGATACCAGTGTAGATCCTCCTCAATCAAAGTTGGTTACCTATTGTAACAGAGTTTGATCCACCCAGAGATGATAATTTACAGCCTTTCAATCTCCCCCAGCAGAGTTGGGGTTTTAAATAACCTGTATAGATAAATATGAAATGGGGTTTAACTTGTGTTATAATATCTACTTAGTATTACTCAAATTTTTTTGTGTGTTCACGTTCTCTCAAACTAAAAAATTAAAGTATAGTTTGTTGCTATCTACCTTGTTTTAATCACTACTTTCTTGTAAATATATTTCCTCAGAATTCAGATCACATGAAGACAGTTCGCCCCAAAAATTTAATTTTTTCTCTTTTTTCATTTAATAAATTCCAAGTATATGCATCAATAGTAATGTAGATTGTTCCGTCACGATTACCCCGGGAAGTATAATGTTCAACTGTTGTGTCGAATTGTTGAATCAGCAGAGGGTTTTGCCTTTTTGTCCTTGTTTGTATAGTTGTATGGACGCCATCGTAGCATGCCCGAGCTGAAAGGTTGTACTTATAACGGCTTTCCCCGTGTTTTCCCAAACCTCTGCCCATGTGATTTATCAGCCAATCATAGGCCTGCCTTTTAATGTCTCAGTGCCGTGCGGTTTTGGGGGAATTCCCTTGGGGTAGGCATACGAGCGGACACAGGCAAGGTCTAGCTCCCATATATCCAACGCCCATTAAAAAGCACCAAAACCAAGCTCTCGTCCCCTTAATATTAAAAAACTATGAAGAACCCCCCAACACAAGTGTAGCTGTTGTTGGCTCCCCCCTTGTGGGGAGTAGCTGTCTTTTTTACTGTCAGTCTTGTGGTGTGGCTGTCTTCTGACTGTCAGTCTTGTGGGTTTTTGGGTGTCCCCTTTGACTGTCAGTCTTGTGGTTTTTGAAGCTGCCTGACTGTCAGTCTTTTGGGGTTTGTAGCGTCTTCTGAATGTCAGTCTTGGGTGAACTGTCTTTTGACTGTAGTCTTGTTTTTGTAGTTCTTTGACTGTCCCCTCTTTGGGGAAGCTGTCTTCTGACTGTCAGTCTTGTGGTGTAGTAGCTGTCTTCTGACTGTAAGTCTTTGGGTGTAGCTGTCTTCTGACTGTCGTCTTGTGGTATAGCTGTCTTCTGACTTAGTCTTGGGTTTTTAAAGCTGTCTTCTCACTGCCCGTCTTTGGGATAAAGCTGCTTCTCACTGCCCCTCTTGTGGTGTAGTAGCTGTCTTCTCACTGCCCGTCTTTGGTTGGCTGTCTTCTCACTGCCCGTCTTGTGTATAGAAGCTGTCTTCTCCCCCGTCTTGTTGTATAAAGCTGTCTTCTCACTGCCCGTCTTGTGGGATGAAGCTGCCCTCTCACTGCCCCCTCTTGTGGTAAAAGCTGTCTTCTCCTGCCCCTCTTGTGGGATAAAAATTCTTCTCACTGCCCCTTTGGGATAAGCTCCTTTCCTTTCTATGTAGTTAGAGTATGTGATATATTCCGGGATAGGACAGAATATTCTTTGTTCAGTCAACACTGGAGG
>WNWK01016603.1:0-44485 GCA_009830355.1 Cherax destructor
GGCAACAGAAGCAACACCAGGCAACAGAAGCAACACCAGGCAACAGAAGCAGCACCAGGCAACAGAAGCAACACCAGGCAACAGAAGCAACACCAGGCAACAGAAGCAACACCAGGCAACAGAAGCAACACCAGGCAACAGAAGCAGCACCAGGCAACAGAAGCAACACCAGGCAACAGAAGCAACACCAGGCAACAGAAGCAGCACCAGGCAACAGAAGCAGCACCAGGCAACAGAAGCAGCACCAGGCAACAGAAGCAGCACCAGGCAACAGAAACAGCACCAGGCAACAGAAGCAACACCAGGCAACAGAAGCAACACCAGGCAACAGAAACAGCACTATTCAACAGAAGCAGCACCAGGCAACAGAAGCAGCACCAGGCAACAGAAGCAGCACAAGGCAACAGAAGCAGCACCAGGCAACAGAAGCAGCACCAGGCAACAGAAGCAGCACCAGGCAACAGAAGCAGCACCAGGCAACAGAAGCAGCACCAGGCAACAGAAGCAGCACCAGGCAACAGAAGCAGCACCAGGCAACAGAAGCAGCACCAGACAACAGAAGCAGCATCAGACAACAGCTGCAGCAGCAGCAGCTTCACGGTGACTGAACGTCAGTGTTCACGATGCAGATCTGTCATGATCAACACGCAAAAAAAAAAAGCTCTATCCAATTTTCTATCTAATTTAATACCTCTAAATTCATCACTAATAATGAATCTGAACTCCAATCAAACTCACTATTCACTGACTCTCTCTCTCTCTCTCTCTCTCTCTCTCTCTCTCTCTCTCTCAACCTGCTCACACAGTCAAAAGCTGACAGACGAATTTCTTTTTTTTGTCTCCCTGTAATTAATTTTTACCTCGGCACATTTAATAATAACGAGGCCTCCACATATATTACACTCTGGGATCATAGGATGGCTGCTCTTCCCCACTGCCTAGTCCAATTTCGTAGCAGGTTGAGTTCCAGCTCCTAATTCCGCCCCCCCTTGCCTCCCCTTCCGCATGTACGGTACATAGCTACGACACATAATTAAAGACGGCACATGTGTCTAGAGCATTAACCTTTGAACTATTGTGTGACGTGGTTGGATCTGGATAGCCTGCCGTTGACGTGGTTGGATCTGGATAGCCTGCCGTTGACGTGGTTGGATCTGGATAGCCTGCCGTTGACGTGGTTGGATCTGGATAGCCTGCCGTTGACGTGGTTGGATCTGGATAGCCTGCCGTTGACGTGGTTGGATCTGGATAGCCTGCCGTTGACGTGGTTGGATCTGGATAGCCTGCCGTTGACGTGGTTGGATCTGGATAGCCTGCCGCCTACAACAGATAAAGTACCTTTCAGCTCAAGGTTTCATCGGGGCAACGTTTCGACCTATTTAGACCCTTGAAAAGGATCGAAATGTAGCACAGGCCTAAACAGCTCGAAACATTGCACAGTATGAAACTTCTGCGTGTCCAGTAGCTGGATTGCTAGCGCACTCAACTCAAATATTGAGGATCGTGGTTCGATCCCCGGTACGGGTGGAAGCATTAGGACGTGTTTCCTTACGACATCTGCTGTCCATCTTCACCTAGCAGTAAAATAGGTACCTGGGTGTTAGTCGACTGGTGTGGGTCGCAGCCTGGGGACAAAATTTACCTAATTTGCCCGAAATGCTCTGCATAACCAGGGGCTATCTATACAGTAGTATATCATTGATGTCAACTAGGCCTGTATACTTTGAGGTCTGTATACCTTGGAGCCTGTATACTTTGGGGGTCTGTATACATTGGGGCCTGTATACTTTGGGGTCTGTATACCTTGGAGCCTGTATACCTTGGGAGCCTGTATACTTTGGGGTCTGTATACCTTGGGGCCTGTATACTTTGGGGTCTGTATACCTTGGGGCCTGTATACCTTGGGGCCTGTATACCTTGGGGTCTGTATACCTTGGGGCCTGTATACCTTGGGGCCTGTATACCTTGGGGCCTGTATACCTGATGGGCCCCAGTCTGGACTTTAGTCCACACTGCTTAAAATCTTTGAGTCTACTGTATGAGAACGGATTACGAAGGGGACCCCATAACAGTTCAAGCTTCAGGGCCCCCAAAATGTAGGTCCCCCACTGTCTATAACTCTAGGTGTTCATCTTTCATGTATATAACTCTTAGGGTGAAATGAGGTGTTGTTGCCCACCCTGTCCACGCTCAAGAATATCGTCTATGTCCAGAGTATATCTCCTCTGAGCCTTCCTTCTCCCAGACTCGTGAGGTGTAGTCAAGCTTTCGTGGGTTTTGTTTCGCGAAGCAGGTGTGGGCGTGGGCGTGGGCGTGGGCGTGGGCGGGTGTGAAGTTCATAGGAGCGTGTCTCCCATCTCGTGCGGTTCAATCGAATAGTGTGCGCCCATGCGCGACTTATGCGTTATAACACGTGAAAAAGCATATCTATTTCTCATAAAATATATATATATATATATATATATATATATATATATATATATATATATATATATATATATATATATATATATAGGTCGTGCCGATTAGGTAAAACTTGCGATTTTGGCTTAAATATGAACGCTCTTCTTGCCATATAAGACAAGCGAAAATTTGTGTATGCAATAATTTCGCCAAAATACTTCTGAACGTAACGAAAAAAATATATTTCATTGTGTTTGTTTATTATTAAATTAATGTTAACGTATCTAAAATATATTTAGTTGGGTTAGGCTAAATTAAATTGCGCTTGTTGTAATAAGGTTAGGTAGGTTTTCAAAGTTTCTCTTGGTACAAAATTATAAATTTTTACATTAACATATATGAAAAAAATATATCTTTAAATGTATAAGAGAAAATTTTAGAAAGGACTTAATTTTAAACGAGTTCTTGCTAATTGACCAGTTTTACCTAATCGGCACGACATATATATATATATATATATATATATATATACGTATATATAACTTTCCTTTTAAGATTAAGGAAATTAATTATTTTTGTCATAATTTTGTAATGGTTATTACAGAATTATATATATTAATTATTATAATATTTATTTTATCCTATTATTTTATTTAAAGCTGGAGTAAGTAAATGCAGACAAATGTTTAATGTGAGGAAATACTTAGTGTTATAAATACAAACACTAAGGAAGGTTATTAAGAACTTGTATTGCAGAACTTATATAAAGATGAGTGAAAACAGTAAATTGAATATAATACTGGTACACAATACCGACACAGTAGGCGTCTTCTGTCGAGTACAGAGGCAGCAGAAGCAGTGGAGATGATGCAGTCAGTCCTTCAAGACGTAGCTTTGAGGGGGTCAGTCCCCCAGCCTGGAGAAGAGTTCTGCTTCATAGTCTGGAACACTGTTCCAGACTCCTTTCTTCCAGGCTGAGGGACTGACCACCTCAAAGCTACGTCTTCAAGGTTGATGGACTGATTACATCGTCTTCACATCTCTACCGCTGTCTCCTCTGTTCTCTACTGAAGAAGCCTACTGTGTAGGCGAAACGTTTCGGAATAGAAATACCGAACTGTTGTACAATTGTCTTATAAAACCATAATTTACACAAGATATATACACCGACATATGTATATGTCTCAAGTGTATATACACTTAGAATCTTAATTCCCTCTTGAAGAGGTTAATATATTCTTGGCTGGTGGCGTGCAGGTGACAGGCAGCGTTAATGACCCTAGTAATCTAACACACTAAATAACCTTTCATCTGAGCTGTGACACAGCTGTGACACAGCTGTGACCCTCCTGCTGGGCTGGGTTCATCTCTCCACGGGTTTACCTGCTTGGTGATGTGTGTACCTTAGTAATTGATACTGGTGAGTCGTTTTCAAAAGGCCATCTAAGCAACCAGCAATATTTACTAGAAAGCTTTTCGGGTCCCGAGATGCTATCTAGGTCCCCGGGTCGAGATTTCTAGTGCCTTTTAAATCTAGTTGTTGTGACAGTACAGGATTTGTGTTGAAAAAGGCGGAGTCTAGTGTGCATGTGTGGTCGGCTGGCTAGGTTGAGTACCCACACCGTGTGTGGGTACTGCTGTGGATGTGGATGTGACTGTGGGTGTGACTTGAACGAGGCTCCCAGGAGGAAACTTCTGCCACCACCACCACACCTCCGTACGGTTCTTCCTTCCGCCCTCACCACCATCACCACTTACATCTACCACTACCCCGACGACTCCCAGCCACCACCATCACCACCACATCTACTACTACTATCACTTCCACTAATACTTCTAACGATACCACTGCTTCTATCGTACCTTTATTACCAAAACAACCACTACTACTTCTATTACTACTGCTGCCGCTACTATTATTACTACTATTATAACTTCAAATAATAATAATGCAATAGCTGCGACTTCTGGTACTACTGCTACTACCGTCCTTGGTACTCGCTGGACATTCATTACCTATTTTATCACGTAACGAGTTACCACGTACATGTGATCAAACCAAATGGCAAGTATGTGTCCAGCTTTATGTTCACTATCTTGAAACTATGTGCTTAATTATCAAGATATCTTACTAATGAAAATAAGATACCCGATATATTAAGCAAATTTCCTTAATTTGCTTGTAACAGATAAATGATCTAGATATAAATCCAGATGTGTACTCCTGTAAACCCTTTTGGGGTCTAGTTCCTAGGTCTTTATGTATCCATATGCTCTTGCACTACGGTCCACAGGATGGATATGGAGTGCACAATAAACTAGCCACTTCGGTAGCAAAATAAAAAATATAAACCCAACGTACACAACTGGTTCAAAACATTATATACATGAGTAAGAAACAGATTGTTTTTCTGATGTCTTCTAGATTTTCCTTCTTGAACTTGACCCAATGTTACCCATCGCCTGTACGCGTTAACCATCACCAGTACGCGTTACCCATCACCAGTACGCGTTACCCATCACCAGTACGCGTTACCCATCACCAGTACGCGTTGCCCATCACCTGTACATCATTTCAACGTTGCATGTCACCTACACAACACCTTGACAGGTGACGTCTTTGATCTGTCTTCTCTCTTTCGAGACTTACTCTTCCTGCTCCTCTTCCCCCAACTCCTCTCTCTCTCTCTCTCTCTCTCTCTCTCTCTCTCTCTCTCTCTCTCTCTCTCTCTCTCTCTCTCTCCTCTCCTCTCCTCTCTCATCTCTCCCCTCCCCATCTCCCTCTCTCTCTCTCCCCATTCTCTCTCTCACTACTCTCTCACTCTAACTCTCTCCTCTCTTCTCTTCTCCCATCCTCATCTCTCTCCTCCCACCTATTCCCACACCCACGCCACCAGTCCCCCCGCCTTAAAGCCCTACCCAAATCTCTACAGTGTGTACAGATCGCTGCCTACCACAGTGTGATCCAGCCTCTCGCCTCACCCTCCAGATAATCATCACTTCCACAATAATTGCAAAATATTTCGAAGCAGCTATTGGGAATTAACATATATACCTTTTTAAACGAGGCTAATTAAAAATGTTGAAATAATTATATACGGTTTATCTCGAAGGTATAATATGCCAAGTTCTTTTTTCTGGTAAAAGCGTATAAGTTTTTGCAAAGAAAAGCGTCGAGATGCTGGACTCGGTAAACTGATTTGCGTTCGTGTTGTGCCAGGGACGAAGTTTGCGCTGGGGAAGCTGAAGGCGCAGCCGCGATTGACCAATTGTTCAGGGTAAGAAACTGTGTTGTTGTTGTGTGTGTGTGTGTGTGTGTGGTTCTATTTTTATGAACGTAATGTGGTGTCTTAAAGCGGTGCTTGCCAGAGGAAAAATGTGTTAGACGAAGGAAAATAATGTGTTAGTCGGGGTTAAATGTTACACTCGTTTCAGGAAAATGTACTAGTTAGGGGGAAGTGCTCTACTAGTTAGAGGAAAATGCTGTACTAGGTGGGGGGGGAACTGTGCTGCTAATTAGGGCGAAAATTTTATCTAGCGAGGAAGAGGGAAATTAGTTGCATGTGTGTTTTATAAATGTATTCTGTCTATTAATAAAGCATTTATATGTATGTATGTGTGTATATAGGATGGGGTGGTAGGAGAATTGGAATATTCAAACGGCTTCAGGAAGAAATCCAAATATTCTTCCTTAATGCCTTTTATCCACTTCTCGAGGCTATGGGTCCACAATTTGCCTGGAAGTGGACCCCATCTATATTAGATAAAAATAAAAAAAAAAAATATATATATATATATATATATATATATATATATATATATATATATATTTTAAATTTTAAAATGTTCTTTAAAATTTTCTCTATAAGTTTAAAGATATATTTTTTCATTTATGATAATGTAAAAATTTATAATTTCACCAGGGAAACTTTGAAAACCTACTAGAACTTATAATAAAAAAAAAAATATATATATATATATATATATATATATATATATATATATATATATATATATATATATATATATATATATATATATATATATATATATATATATATATATATATATATATATATAGAGAGAGAGAGAGAGAGAGAGAGAGAGAGAGAAATGCTGCAGTATAATACTCATACGTTACTGAAAATACAGCTATGACTCAACTAATGATGAATGCATTTCTCTTTACGTCAAAACATTCACTGGCAGATAGTGAAGTTGAAAAAATAAACTCTAGTGACGTGGGGATATTTTTTTTCTAGTTCTAATTTATCCATTTTTATCGCGCGATTACGTTAATCCCTAAATAAGGGGACATGTTATGGCTAACTGTAAACACTGGGATGTATAAGCCTGGTATTTTTATCCTTGAGGCACTAAGGAGAGAGGTTATAAATATTTTTTTCAATTAAGTGCAAGCGTTAAGCCCGTAAGGGGGGAAATTACAACGTATTAGTAATGAGAGCATTTATTATATCAAGTCTGCTCCTGGTCTGGGACAGGAGCAGATAAACACCAGATAAACACCATGTAAATACCAGGTAAACACCAGGTAAACACCAGGTAAACACCTGGTAAACACCAGGTAAACACCAGGTAAACACCAGATATAACCTGGAAACTTTTCAGTCGTGCTGACGGTATCATTGTAAGAATTAGGAGTCACTTGCATCACAAAACACAGTGTGGTTCTTGCCTCTCTCTTGCTCCATCCATCCCTTCACAGTGGTACATTTACAAAAAAAAAAAAAGCGTATATAAAGAGAAATTCATTCTCATCTGTTATGAGACATTTTTTATGGGGCAAGTCGCTGAGTCAGGGAAGGAATGAAGCCAAGATTTCAGTTCCAAACCTATCCTGGCTTCATAAGATACTTCTGAAACAGTGAAACACATGATATACTATATATATATAAGAACGTTTATGTTCAGATGAATATTCATTTTAGAACGACCCAGAGATATTATCCCCAGCGCACCCTTGATGTATGTGCCCACGTCAACTCATTTTCTGAAATTATTACCCGACATAAATACTCTGAACACTGATATTCTCCGCCATTAAAATACAATCTTGCTGCAGCGTGACACAGGAGCTTTCAAAATTTCTATACGTCTGGGAAATCAGTATCTCTGAAATTTATAGCGAGGTCGTAAGGCCCGATAAAGGAACGGAAAAAGATGTTCCATATTTTATGTGGAAATATTGAATAGGAACCCCTTTCGTGCCTTCGTGTGAGGGTTCGTACCCGCGTGTGAAGGTTCGTATCTGCGTGTGGTGTTTCGTACCTGCGGTGTGATCAGTACCTAGTATACCTAATGTATGCTCACAAGATGAAAATAACACAGTACAACATCTGGGTATCTTTAATGTAGACGTTTCGTCACTCATATATTTACCTAATCTCTTTTCAAAGCTACCCTGAGCCCTGCCTCATTGGTCACTTGAACCCTATCGTACCTAATCGTAAAACTCTTCAATTTATTCGACTTAATATATTTAATTATTCAATTCATCCACTATATTTCAGAAATATTGAGATCATTCTTGAAAAAAAAATCTCCAGTGAAATACCTTTGTTGATGTGCAGAGTTTGATGTCTGGGTAGCAGATTTCATTAGTTGAATATTGAGATGATAATACTGGGGACAGCAGAAATGGTTCGGTGGTTTGAGGTGATCAGTCCCCCAGCCTTGATGGTCGAGGTCGAGGCCGAGGGACTGATGACCTCGAAACTCCCTAATTCTCAACCCACTTCTGCTGTCTCCTGTATTGCTTCACGTCTGTATACGACCGATGAGACGTGCTGCTCAGCGAGAAACGATCCATCATTAAAGATGGTCTGTGTTGAACGTCTTGACTCAACAAATCGTAATGACACTTTTGAAAACGAACCACGACGCGTTAGCCAGCTGTCCCAGTGGTTAACGCGTCGGTCTAGAGTTTTACGACCCACCCACCGCGAGTTCAATCCCTGCCCGTACCCTGGTTTGACCGTCATGCTCATCGACTAATCGGTATCGTGTACCACTGATGACACGGCCCGTGTGTGAAACATCTGACCCTCCGGCCAGTCGGTGATATCCATTCATTTCAACCTGGCTTGACCAGGCTATTACTCCGCCTTAACGAGGGTCATTACCTTCATATTGTCAGCAGACGACCACCACAATCCTGCCTGAACGACACCACTTACTGAGGTCGTTGTATCTAGTTTCATTCACTTTTGTCCATCCAGAATGGTCAAAAATTCTGGTTTTTTTACTGTGGTGTAATAGCCTTTTTTCAGTTTTTTTATGGTTTTGATAATGATGTAGTCATTTTGTACAAGGAGTGTTGAAGGCTCGAGTCTCCGTCTGCTAACAACGGTACAGACGACTACGTAAGCTTTCGTTTTAACTCTTTTACAATATATATTTTTATTATTTTAATATTGTGCTTTTATAAAAAGTTCAATAAATGAGCCTCTTTAAATTATTATTATTATTATTATTTTTCACGGGGAAGTGCTAAGTCAATAAGGATCAAGATTCCCTCACCAACATTGTATTGACGTAGCTTCCTCTGTTTGTGATTACGATGCTGGGTGTTGATATCTGATCTTCTCGACGTCTGTGACCAAATTCTTGGAAAGCCAAAGACTGAAATCATTCCCCACCACATCATCCTCCACACCATCCTCCACATCCTCCACACCATCCCCCACATCCTCCTCCACAACCTCCACAAAATTTTGTACTAGACTAAATTCATATTCTACAATCTTTCCAGTTGACAGGTAATTTCCCAGCAGCGTTTGAACCTGACTTAGTGTTCACTCTCTGCTCTCTTACACCCCACAGCGAGGAGGTTCTCCGGTTTAAGTTTATCGAGAGAATTACCCCGAACGTAAGCGCTCCCTCGCTAGCCGTTCAGGTCCAATTACAAAAGGTGTGGAGTCGTGATTTCTTCTGGGGAAGCTGACTTGAGGGGGCAAGTTGTCAGACGTAATGGTCTGAGAGGCTAAGTGTTCTTGTGAGTTCCTCTTGCCAAGTTGGAGGGCCTCATTTAAGTGTTCCCGAAGGACCACCTTTTTCATCGGCCACTTTAGCAAGGCCGTAAAAATGGCTACAATGAGGCCCCTTCGTGAGATTGAAAATCAATTTCAATAACTCAGGTCCATTTTATTGGTATATATGAAGTTTGGCTTGGAATCTGCAGCAGTCTATATACACAAGGAGTATATATCTGTAAACAAAGTTGATACAACTTGCCATTTTTAGGGGTTAAAATGTCCTTCAGTAATCAAGAGCAGTTTAAATAACCTTCAGTTAGGTTGACTGGAGGTTATTTAAACTGCGTTAAACTTAACAAATCGCAAGTATTATTTAGACAAAACCAGTGCCTTTAATTTGTATATAACTTTATAGAAATCAATGACAATTTCAAGTTCCATAGTTGCATTAACCATTAGAAATGGGAAGTATTAGGGAATTTATAATCGTAGAGAAAGATTTTGCGTGAGATTATATAGACAGTTTCAAGATTTTCATGAAGTTTACAAACACAGCTTCAAGACATTCATGAAACTTGACAAACACAGCTTCAAGACTCACTAAGAAACGTTTGAGATTCTCGAAAGTGATTTGTAAGACTGGAACCTGTGTTCAAGTCTGCAGGTCATCAGCCTAGAAAGCACCTCGCTGAAGAGCATTGTGTCTATGAGATCAGTGACTGCAAAGTTATGCTCCAAGGAGCTGTTTCTTCTCTAAACCCTGAATGTTTGGTGCCCCGTGGTCTGGTGGCTAAAGCTCTCGCTTCACACGGTGAGGGTCCGGGTTCGATTCCCATCGTGGTAGAAACATTGGACGTGTTTCCTTACACCATTGTCTATGTTCACCAATCAGTAAATTGGTACCTGGGTGTTAGTGGACTGGTGTGGGTCGTCATCCTAGGATAACTGACCAATTGGAATGTCAGCAAATTAGGTCTGTATACCTTGTACATGTACTTGTAGAAATAAAGAATATTATTGACTTTCTAGAATGGTGCGTCTTAGCCTTCAGCCTTTTTATCCTAACTCACACACCTAGATGACACACTACAGTTATTAATCTAGCAGATAGTTCTTCTCGGTGAGGATTTCCAAGACCTCTGCCATCTGTCTTTCTCAATTACTTCCCATGTACTGTCTCTGGCGTCATGGTCAGACTGTAGGAGGACTGGTCTGGGACCGGGGCGCCGGGGCGCTAACCTCCGGAAGCGACTTCACTTACCAGTTTCTTTTAAACAAGGCAGAACACTTTGCAAGGTAAATCAACACAAGTTTGTTCTTTCAACCTCAAAAATTATAACTTGCAAGAACGAAGACGCATTTAGACTCATATATACAAATTATTGTGAAGGTTCCTTGCCTGATCTAATATTATCAACAGCTAAAAAAGACAGTTATTATACCTCAAGACGGTCATACATATTTTTCCTAATATATAACAAAGAATATTCGAGAAATCACAGGAATTAAAGAACGTTGTGGCTCACAGATGGCCCCAACGTCACCCTGTACACTACGTGAGTGTCGCTTAGTGCAAATAAGGTGCTGGAAAATCCCTTTCCCATGACTATGTTGCTAGCCGAGGCTAGACAGCATTATGTTGCCTGTAAATTACATGCATGATCAAGATTATATATATATATATATCCTCTCTTAGAGGAAAGGATTAGTAGTCATGTATAAGACCGTCTTCCCTTTAGTAAAATGTCTTAAGGCTCAGGTGTTTACATCAGGGACAGATGAGTAAAAGATTGCAAATAAAAATTAAAAAAGCTTTGAAATTTAAAGAAAAACATTTTATTTACCCACGTCCCCTTTCAGTGTTACGAAGCTGTGAAAATCTGTGTTGGCAGCGAATTCGTAAAAAAAAAAATGGCATTTCTTTTTCACATGTCAAAGACTGAGTCGCCACTGACAAATTTATCATCTCAGGCTGAATAATTTATTCAGTAATTTATTCGGTAATTTACTCAATTTCTCCAATGGTGTATTCAATAATTTATACAAAAGCATTATAACATGCTTGCAGAATAATGTTGCCAGAGGGAAGAGCTTTTTAAAGAGCCTACGAGTGTCTAAGTCAGAAGTGACTTGAACGCTAATTATACATAATAATTATATCTAAGATAGGCAAGGTTACATGTTCTGTGAGCTGAGTATCTTTCTCTGTATATATACACATATATATATATATATATATATATCTCAGTGTATACACACTGACAGGTATGTCTCTGTATATACACCGGTGCATTCACAGGTGTCTCTCAGTGTACATATACTGAGATATCTCTCTCTCTCTCTCTCTCTCTCTCTCGCTCTCTCTCGAGTGCATTCACTTTGAAAATAATTTATTCCTAATTTTAGAAATTAGAACATTTCTGCATGGAGGCATAAATATTGCAACCATCCTTAATGACCCTCATGTTGTCGATACGCTTTGAACCCAATTAACCTGACCAACCTAGAAGCGTTGAACCATCTCTCTCTCTCTCTCTCTCTCTCTCTCACACACACACACACACACTCTCTCACTCTCTCTCTCACACACATAACCTGGTATACCGTTATATTATTCTAGTAAAGGCAAGCGACTTTAATTAAAGGAAACTTTAATTACGACTTTTCACGCCGTTTTTTTTCTGGGGTCAATGCAGAGCCGTCGGCTTAGATTGGAATTTAGATGTTGGATATTTTTGACGGAATTTTGTGTTTTATGCCATGGTGAATTGTATATTAGTTTTGGTGTATAATGGGGAGATAGTGTGTATGCTTGTGTATGTTGGTGTGTATGTCTCACTTGTGTATGTTGGTATGTATGTCTCACTTGTGTGTGTTGGTGTGTATGTCTCACTTGTGTATGTTGGTGTGTATGTCTCACTTGTGTATGTTGGTGTGTATGTCTCACTTGTGTATGTTGGTGTGATGTCCTTGTGTCTATATTATGGTTTGACACTCTCTTCTCTCTTCTCTCTCTCTGTTCTCAATATATTTATGAGCTGTTATCTTCCGTCAGCTAATTTGAAATCAACATATTGTTACAGGCTTTTCAGGTCGTCATCACTGTGCTGGCAAGAACTGTTCAGGACAGTTCTAAGCAAGTAGTGCCAGGGAACAGCAGGGCAGGCGGGCGGACGGGCGGCGGGCGGCGGAGGGCGGGCAGGGCGGGCAGGCGGACGGGCGGGCGGCGGGCGGGCGGGCGGCAGGCAGGCGGCAGCGGGCGGCGGGCGGGCAGGCAGGCAGGCAGGCAGGCAGGCAGGCAGGCAGGCAGGCAGGCAGGCAGGCAGGCAGGCAGGCAGGCAGGCAGGCAGGCGGCAGGCAGGCAGGCAGGCAGGCAGGCAGGCAGGCAGGCAGGCAACGGGCAGGCGGCAGGCGGGCGGGCGGGCGCCGCTGGGCGGGCCTTCCGCTGCTCACCCCTTCACTCCCTTCGAAATTTAAAATTATGAATATAATGATGAGGAGTAGATACACTGTCGCAGAAGAGTCTAGTCTCTTTAATGGTTGAAACTACCACTAACCAGGAAGGCAACAAAGCAATTATTGAGTTCAAGAACAATAGCTTAAACAAACGGGAAGAGAGAGATGAGTGAGGTGTGTGTGTGTGTGTGTGTGTGTGTGTGTGTGTGTGTGTGTGTGTGTGCTGTGTGTGTACTCACCTAATTGTGGTTGCAGGGGTCGAGTCTCAGCTCCTGGCCCCGCCTCTTCACTGTCTGCTACTGGGTCTCTCTCTCCCTGCTCCATGAGCTTTATCATACCTGTCTTAAAACTATGTATGGTTCCTGCCTCCACTATATCTTTCTAGTCCATTCCACTTCCTGACACTCTGTGACTGAAGAAATGTTCCTAACATCCCTTTGACTCATCTGAGTCTTCAGCTTCCAGTTGTGTCCCCTTGTTATCTGTGTTCCCTCTCTGAAAAAACCTGTCACTATCTACCTTGTCAATTCCCGCAGTATTTTGTATGTCGTTATCATGTCTCCCTGACCCTTCTGTCCTCAGTGTTGTTAGTCCTATTTCCCTAACCTTTCTTCGTAAGACAGACCCCTGAGTTGTGGAAATAACTTGTGCAAACCTTTGCACTTTCTCTAGTTTCTTACGTGCTTGACCAGGTGTGGGGTTTCAGACTGGTGTGATATTAGTGATGGGCTGACGTACACGGTTGTGTCTTGACGATCTTGTTGGGAACGAACGTAATCTAGTGCCAGACATGCTCCGGTTATTGTTGATGTGTGTGTGTGTGTGTGTGTTACTACCTCCGGAATATGACGTGAGACTGAGCTGAAAGCTCTTTGGTTGAGTTGGTAATACTGAGAGGATCCGCCAAAAAATGGTGTTATCAATCTCTTGTTCCAAACTCAAAAACAACACACACAAGCTGCGACTAGACCCCTACAAGCACATGCAGGCGAGTGCACACACACCACACGGACAAAAGGTAACTACACCACACCCCAACCCCAACACAACACACACACACGAGCCTCCAACACAGAGTCGTTATGATGGTAATATTCACTAACAGTTTCAGAGGACGGTATTGAACAGTTATTAGACTATTTCCACGTTCCTGGCCTACACCTACCTCTATCCTACGTTATCTTCCTTCCCTCTCTCTCCATCCTCCACTCCCAGCTCCTCCCACCATCCTTTCCCCTTCATCCTCCATTATCCTTTTCCCCCTCTATCCTTCAGTGGTCTCCCTCCCTCCATCCTCCTCTTCCCTCCATTCTCCTCTTCCTCCCTCCGTCTTTGCCTTCGCTTCAACCTCCATTTCCTTCCATTCTCCACATCCCTTTGTCCTCTCTCCTCCACCTTACTCCAGCCTCCACTGAGAACCAGGCACGTAACCCACAATGCAACCTCACCTACCCTAATTTATTTCTCAGTTCCATTTCTCGGAGTCGAGGCTTTGTAGGTCTCTGTATGCCAGGGTCTTGTCTACACATCTCCCAGGGCCACGTCTACCTTTCAGGGTCTCCTGAAACTGTCAATTATGCATTTATTTCAGGCTGTTTACATCTCTCAGTGTCTCTTCAGTCTTTCAGGGTGTTGCAAGGAGAGATCACGGTGAGACGACCACACGCAAATCTCTGATCTCCTTTATGCACAGCCCTAATTCACAACCCTTGTATTGAACACAGGCTTCGAGGCTAGGGACTGATTACTCTCATTTTCTCGGCGTCCTCTGCCGTCGTAAATCTCCGTATAGAAACGAAAACGTCTGACGAAACGTCTTTAAATATAGATGTCCAGGTGCTGCACATGTAACAGTAGGGTAATAGAGGCTAAGATTTGGGTAGCTTTAAAAAAAAAACATTGGACAAATATAAGAGTGAGGAGGACTGCTGAGTTTGATTAGTATCTGAGATATTGAAGCAAATTCTTAGGATGCTTTGGAAAAAGACTGGAGAGGTGGGTGGTTGGGAATGGTTGGTTTAGAGAACGACCTGCCTCGCATGGGCCAGTAGGCCTGCTGCTGTGTTCTTTCTAATGTGTAATATTATTGTAAATATACGACCTTGCTTCACTTCCCCTCTTCAAAAGCTAAAAAAAAAACGAAATTAAACTTTCACTCCAGTATTTTACCCCAAACGTTTAACCCTCTCCAGCGAGATTCCATAAAAAGAACTTTCTCCCGTTCACAAATAACAGTAAATGGTGTGTGGAAAACGCGTGGATTTTTCCGATAAGAAATTCTGTTCCACGCTGCAGAACGCATTCCATTAGCCACGACCTGTTCTGTCTTGTGTAAAGATTACCCAGAGTGGAAGCTGAGGCATAATGGAATAAAAGGGGAGTGAATAGAGGTAGTAGTAGTAGTGGTGGTTGTAGCTCTACTATTACTACTACACTCCCCTTCTTTCTCTTGTGCTACTACCACTACTTTCCCTACTGCCATAATGTTTAGTGAGTACCTGTGAGTCAGGGATCGTAGGAGAGAAGTTTGTCGATACTAACATACTAACTTTTGACGATACGTTAACATAGGTTAATATGCAATAAGATCACAATAAACAAGTGATAGTATTACAATACGCAGGACAACCACTGTGATAAAAATAGTGAAATTCCAAGCGCTTTCGTGATTTCTCGCATTATCAAGGAACTGTAAAAATATTATTTTTACAGTTCCTGCTCCTGGTGATTGCACTAGATCCTTTGATCCCACGGTCCCGTCTCAGTCCAGACCTTCCTGATGATAGCTGGGTCTACCAGGCTGTTAGCGCTCGCTGCACGTATTCTCCGATGCAAATATTACTGCGAAACTTGTCAGCAATATATTTTTTATGAACACGGTAGTAAAATAGGTAACTAGATGATAGGTACCTATGGCAGGTGTGGGTGATAGGTACCTACAGTAGGTGTTGTGGGTGATTGGTACCTACAGTAGGCGTTGTGGGTGATAGGTACCTACAGTAGGTATTGTGGGTGGCATTCTGGGTGCTAGGTGGTTGTTGTGGGTGGCATCCTGGGTGTTAAGTGGCTGCTGTGGGTGGCATCCTGGGTGCCAGGAGACTTGCTTGAGTTTCAACCAGAATTCATCATGAGTCTGTCTGCCAGTGAGTTACAGATCACTCATCACTCATCTGGTGCAGCAGGTCGGGAGGATGGTGGTGAGTGTGGATGGCCTGCTGGAGCGTCTGGGAAGCAGGTACCAGCTGCTGGTCTTCCTGCTCTTGTCCACCTGCTTGACACACGTCGCTGTCAACCACCACCTCCACCACTATTACCTGTCAACACCTCCACACCACTGTAAGGTTAGTGTAGTGTATCTGTGTGTGTGTGATCTAGAATGTGTACTCACCTATTTGTGGTTGCAGGGGTCGATACATAGCTCTTGGCCCCGCCTCTTCACTGATCGCTACGAGGTCCTCTCTCTCCCTGCTCCATACTTTATCATACCTCGTCTGCCTCCACTACGTCACTTGCCAGACTATTCCACTTCTGAGAGAGAGAGAGAGAGAGACCACGATAAGTTCCTCAAGTTGATTCCTGATCAGCCAGGCTATGATGTCTGTGTGGGACTACTTGCTGCTAGCACTAACAATCTTAGTTTTCACCCCCGTGTTCAAATTGAACTTTCTTGTGTAGAAATAAATTATTATTATTATTATTATTTGTTATGAGTAAGAAACAGATTTCAGTATCATCAAGAGCATGTGTGGTGACACTTCCCATCGACACCCTCCTGAAGTCACTGTCGAACTCATCAATCTCTCGGCTCTTGGCCATTTCTCTACGCCGCGTGTACTTGCGTAAGTAATCCCGGAACACTGGACTACCACACTCGTACACCAAGGTAGGAGAGTGATAAATCCGGACGGTGTAGCAGACAGTTCTACGCAACTGATAGCCTTGGTGTGGACTTCCAGTGCTCTGTTATCTTTCCCATGAACTGTTAAATCAACAGGAAGGGCAATCATTTTTATTTGAAATATCCCACGCCCACCATCACCACGCCCACCATCACCACGCCCACCATCACCACGCCCACCATCACAACGCCCACCATCACCACGCCCACCATTACTCCGTATTCACTTCAATATGAAGTGAATCACGGCTTTGTCATTTCATTTTTAAACAAGCTTATTCTACCAGCAACAATAACTAAACAAGAACATTCCTGGCAAGAGACTGCTCCAAGAGTCAGTCTGATAAAACGTTTACACACGTTCAACAACGTGTTTCTACCTGCTGAAGAGTCTTGGTCCCCATACACTTCTTTGTGAGTTATCTCAGTATACTCATTGCATTCAAATCGTCTTAACTCTTCCAACTGAAGAACTAAAGAACTATGATAACGTTAACCAGTACGTTTAATAACGCAACAGCTCGCGTCGCACGTCAGCAAGACGACACCGGCTTTACAAAACGTCAAATCCTGGATTTAAATGGTTTTTACTTCCTCAGTGTTGATTTTTTAATACCTCTTTTGCGAAAATAATGGAAGTAAAACTGAGTGCCATTTAAGTTACTGAGAGTTACATTACCGGGAGTTACATTACCGGGAGTTACATTACCTGGATGTCATCACCAGGACAAAAACTGGCTCTGTCAGGTGTGTGGGGAAAATTATTATTATTATTAATGCCATAAATCCAGGCGGACAGACATCTTGCTTTGAAGATGTGCAAGCAAAAGGTGAAATTATTTACCTAACTAGGATTTTAATAACTGAAAGGGAGAGGTACAGCGCCAGGGATGAGGAATCCATCTCCCTCTCTCTCTCTCGCCTCCTCTCACCCTCTCTCCCCCTCCCTCAAATATATTTATTGCAACATAGTCTCATTGATCTCAACTTGTTGGTTGGGCAGTTGTAAATTGTCGCTTCTTTAACCTTTGACCTTCCTCGCTTCATAACAGTTCATGTAACCTGTATTTTCAACTCTACACTTTCCAGAATTCAGATTTCATTCCCTTCCCCAAAAAATCTTCAGATGTTTCTTATCAGTACTGCTCTTGTTTCCCTTCCTCGTTTTCTTTTCTCACTATTTAGTAACCCTCTGGAAGCATCGCATCTGCTATTATTCCAGCAGAGAGTTTCATTTATTTAATGGCCACGAGAGCTATTAGTTTTTCTTCTCCCTTCGTTCTTTAAGTTCTCTACGCTTATGATGGTAATTTCTGCCTTTGTACATCAGGCTTTACGCTCTTCACCGTCTCGTTGTTCGTTGCGTATTTTGTATCTATTGCTCTCCTGTTTCAGAGGATAGTAGTAAAGAGTGTCTGAGAGAATGGTAGCAGGAGGAATAGTGTGTATAGTTTGTGTATTTGGGAGGATTTTGACTCTTGAAAATATTATATGATGTAATTGAATGATATAAGTATTTTTGATTTTTTTAGTCACTACCTTGAGACTGCGACTTATTGAAAAAATATGGCCGTCTCCCACCGAGGCAGGGTGACCAAAAGAAAGAAAATCCCCAAAAGAAAATACTTTCATCATCATTCAACACTTTCACCACACTCATACATAATCACTGTCTTTGCAGAGAGCACTAGATACGACAGCTGAGAAAAGTCCCTCCCAGCTGTCACTATCTCAGACCCCTCCTTTAAAGTGCAGGCATTGTACTTCCCATTTCCAGGACTCAAGTCCAACTAAATTAATTAACTGGTTTCCCTGAATCCCTTCACAAAATGTTACCCTGCTCACACTCCAACAGATCGTCATGTCCCAAAACCATTCGTCTCCATTCACTCCTATCTAACACGCTCACACATGCTTGTTGGAAATCCAAGCCCCTCGCCCACAAAACCTCCTTTACCCCTCCCTCCAACCTTTTCTAGGACGACCCTACCCCGCCTTTCTTCCCTACAATTTATACGCTCTCCAATTCATTCTACTTTGATCCATTCTCTCTAAATGACCAAACCACCTCAACAACCCCTCTTCAGCCCTCTGACAAATACTTTTAGTAACTCCACACCTTCTCCTAATTTCCACATTCCGAATTTTCTGCATAATATTTACACCACACATTGCCCTTAGACAGGACATCTCCACTGCCTCCAGCCTCCTCCTCGCTGCAGCATTTGCAACCCATGCTTCACACCCATATAAGAGTGTTGGTACCACTATACTTTCGTACATTCCCTTCTTGCCTCCATGGATAACGTTTATATATATATATATATATATCACATTAACAAGCAAAGACAAAAGGAATAAAACAAAACTCATGAAGCAGATTTGTGACCTCTCGTGTGACCTTACGATTGTATGATCTTACTGAGCATGGGAGACATTTCCACTGTCGTGAAGTATTTACTCTATTCACATGTCAGGGATAATTTAGGAGCGACATGAGAGGTGAAGAGGAATTTTGTCGACACAGTTTATAGTCTTCACTAATTTTACGTATTAATCATTGATGTGCTGCTTACAACTTTTGGCGTTTCGAATATGAGAGAGAGAGAGAGAAAGAGAGAGAGAGAGAGAGAGAGAGAGAGAGAGAGAGAGAGAGAGAGAGAAGAAGAGAGAGAGAAGAAGAAGAGAGAAGAATGCAAGTAGGAAAGCGAAAACGGCACACATTTGAATGAAAACGTAGACCAGTTAAGGCACACAGAATGGGAAATGAAGGCCTGGGAAGGGTTTATATACTGATTATGCGCGCGCGCGCACACACGCACACACGTTTCACAGTGCTCTTGTCTCCTCTTTATACCGGCATCTATTAAAATCTTACATACATGTCTTATTCCCTGTTCGTATCTGTCCCAGCATCTCTGCAATTTCCTCTTTCTTCATTTTCCTTCATGTTTTCCACTCTCTTTCATGTCGTTCGTTTAATTAAGACATCATAAGGGACATGATCCTCAGATCCTTTAGGGTCTCTTACCATGGGTACAAAAATAAAACAATGATTAACAGAAGATAAACAGACACCTGTGAGGGTCTGGAGATGCATATTTAAGAAGACCAGCGCAGTAATTGTGTTTTAATTACACGCCGTTACTACCACCGTGATGGAGGTAACAACGAGTGAAGGCCTAAGAGCCTTCACTCGTTGTTACTCCATCACGGCAGCGGAGAATGCTAAAAGATTAATTATTTCCAGATTCTTGCGCGGCGAAGTCCGACAACCCCTCAGCCTCGTCACCTCCTTCAGTATACCAGAACCACGTCAGGAAACACTTTTCCTGTTTCCTGACAAACCTAACCTAACTGACCTGACCTTGCCCGACTTTCGTCACTGCTTATACCGTCGTACTATCGCTTCTCTGTGTCGGACTGATAAAGCCCCTGTTGGGCGAAACGTTTATGTGATGTGTTAAAACGAGATGTGTGTGTTGTGAGTCTGTCAGAAGTCCTTTCCCAGTCTTCATTCTTTGTGTCTTCCTTTCCACTAATCCACTCTCTCTCTCTCTCTTTCAATCTTTCATCTTTGCAAGTCTTCCTTTATCTCCCATCGTTTCTAGACAACTTTCTCTCCATCTGAATCCCCAATATTATTTTTTACTTAATTCTTATTCCTTTTTTTCAACCCCCCTATCCTGTTTTCCTTCAATATTCTCTGTTTCCTCTCCACCTATTCCAGTTTCTACACTCTAGATCATCTCTCGTAAGCATCCAGGTTATTCCACCAGATGAAACAACACCTGCGGCCGTATTATTTCCTTGTTCTTGAGAATAAGATATATTTTCCTGGTGGGAATTGCTCGTCACTGCCTCAGCACATATCTGGGCCTCCTTGCCATGGATGTGGCTTCGCTCAACCATGGTAGTTTCATCCAAGTGTGTGTGTGTGTGTGTGTGCACGTTGACACTGCAGATTGCATTGTGGTGGGTGAGGGTGGTGGTGAAGCTCTGTGGTGTGTGTGTAGTGGTTTAAAAGTTTTTTTTTTTTGAGCGGCTGGTTGTATTTTTGAGGTGAGTGGCGGAAATGTTTGGGTTGGTGGTGGTGGTGGTGGTGCGGTGATGGTGGTGGTGGTGCGGTGATGGTGGTGGTGGTGCGGTGATGGTGGTGGTGGTGCGGTGATGGTGGTGGTGGTGCGGTGATGGTGGTGGTGGTGCGGTGATGGTGGTGGTGGTGCGGTGATGGTGGTGCGGTGATGGTGGTGGTGGAAATATAAAGGAGAAAATAATGGTGATACTGGCGGTGTATGAAATGCTAAACCAGTGTAGGTTCGAGTCCTCGGCTAGTCGCAGTGTTGTTATTGATTAAATGCCACTCGTTCGTGGTTACAAAAAAAATATATATATATATATATATATATATATATATATATATATATACACTAGCTGGAACATCAACGGCAGTTTTATATAAATTTGTGAAAGTCAAAAATATTCAAATCATATATCGGTAAAAATACACAAGAGGAAAAAAAATATTTCGTAAGTCAGTCGATACATTTTCTTTATAAGAACATTTATGGTTAATATGGCCCTCGAGGAGGACCTTATTTATGTAATAGTCACTGCTGCCACACTTGGCCGAGGGGAGAGAGAAGGGAGGGAGAGAGAGGGAAGGGAGATGAGAGAGAGGAGGAGGAAGAGAGGGGAGGAGAGAAAGGGAAGGGAGATAGAGAGGGAGGAGAGAGAAGGGAGGGAGAGAAAGGGAAGGGAGATAGAGAGAGGGGGGAGAGGGGGAGAGAGGGGGAGGGAGGGAGGAGAGAGGGAGGGAGGAGGAGAGAGGGGGAGAGAGGGGGGAGAGAGGGGTAAACCCACAAAATCTTTCGATTTTATCGACCAGTGTTGCCAATATTTAAATTTCTGGGATACAATAAATTGGAGCAATTTTCAACTTGACGCCATTAAGGTGACCTGACTCCTCCTCCTCTTCCTCTCCCTCCTCCTCCTCTTCCTCCTCTTCCTCTCCCTCCTCCTCCTCTTCCTCTCCCTCCTCTCCTCTTTCTCTTCCTACTCCTCTTCCTCCACGTCCTCCTCTTCATCCTCCTCTTCTATTCTTCCTCCTCCTCCCCTCCTCTTCTTCCTCCCCCTCCTCTTTCTCTTCCTCTTCCTCCTCCTTCCCTCCACTTCCTCTTCTTTCTCTTCTTCTTCCCCCTCCTCTTCCTCTTCTTTCTCCTCATTCTCCCCCTCCCTTCTCTCTCTTCTCTCCTTCCTCCTCTCTCTCTTACCTTCTTTCTTCCTTCTCCCCCTTCCCCTCCTCACTTCTCATCACTTCCCTCCTCTAACCAGACGTGAGGGAGTAAACCAAGTCTTCTTCACTCCCTCCAGCACTCCTCAATACTTCCTCCCTCAGAGAGTGAGGGAACTTAAGTCAATCTTCCTCCCAGCTCATATTTACCAGAACTGTGTGCGCTTAGTGGTTGCACGGTTACTCTCCCAGCCTCATTTACTCGAGCATTCGATTCCATAGAGGTTCATCTCTCTCGCCTCATCTATCGAGCTTCGAAAAATGGGGTTCTATCGAGGTTCATTTGTTAGGTTATTCATGGCTGTTGGTTTAAAAAAAATAGTGAATAAGGGTTCGCAAGAGAGAGAGAGAGAGAGAGAGAGAGAGAGAGAGAGAGAGAGAGAGAGAGAGAGAGAGAGAGAGAATGGTTAATAGAACAGGCCAAGGTTTGAAATGTTTGCCAGACGTCCACTGAATACATTCGTGATGCCGACACACTAAGAGTAACTAAATAAAGAGCTAACTCTCTGTCTCTCTCATTTTCTCTCTTTCCTGTGAATGTCATATAAACCGGTGTAGACTGATATTTAAAGAGATATTGTCTGAAAACCAAGTTATTCTGGGCTAACTTGATCGTCCTCTCCGATCGCGTATGAGCGGATCTTGACCGCACATAGGTGTGTGTGTGTGTGTGTGTGCACCACCTGTGCACCACCAACCACTTGTTGAAATGGAAAGTGGAGGGCCAGGCAGCTGAAGTCAACAAAAAATTGCCCTGAAGCATCAATAATGTTCATATCAGACGCAATTACGCGAAAAAAACCCAGTTTCATCATCTCTAAAATCACAAGTGTTTATCCTTAAGAATAGGACTCGGTCCTCCGTCACCCGACAAGAAGTCGCTCGGAGATTAATGATACCGACGCGATGGAGGGGTAGACACATAGGCGGTATAATGCGATCTGTCATTGTCTGCGTTTCGCCCACACAGTGGGTTCCATCAAGTCACAAACAGATCTACTGCATTTGTGTCTGATTTTCCAAGAGGTCGCTTCCAATACTACTATCACTACTGCTACTACTGCTACTACTTCTAGTACAAAGATTGGTCAATTAGCCGACTGTTCCTCCAGCACTTCACCATACACATGAATACTACTATATCCGATAACTACGCCAGTACGAGAAACTACCTGGTTTATGGCAATTACTGAAACGCTTCGCCCACCAGGGACATGAGGCGAAAATGGATAAAAATCCCAAGCGAACGAAACGTCGTCTCCAGAGATTTCCATAACCTTCATATGTCTTAACTCACATTTACAAACCTTATACTACTCTTTGTGTATATTTTGACTGACTGGGTCAAGATTCTGGAGAGCCGGGCATCACCGTAATACCCGAAGAGTTACTCATCTGCCTCTCCATTATTATAATCAAAAAGAAGCGCTAAACCACAAGGGTTATACAGCATGTGCCTCTCCAGCTACGATATTGCCATTTATTTCGCCAGTACATATATGAATCCTTAAGGAAGTATATATTTTTGAGAGAGTTGGGTTTGTTTAACCTACTTCTTATATAAGGCGAGGCAAATCTGTGCCACCTGCCTGGAAAATGTTAGGTGTTTCTTAATTCGATTCAACTTGTCTTGGAAAGGGAAAAAAATATCCGCAATGACTGAACTTTTAAAGTGTTTCCAGTTTTTGTTCAGAGGAACACATTTCCTCTGTATGAATTTCGTCTGTACTTGGATCACCTGCTTGTTCCCGTGGCCCTGAAAAGCACTGGGGTGGTCAGTCCCTCAACCTGAGGGACTGACCACCTCAATACTATTTGTAAGATCTGTCATTTCTGCTTCTGAATTCTGGTACTGACTTAACTTCAATTATTCCTGATTTTTCTTGGCTTTTCAGCACAGTTTTTCCTTCCCCTTTGGACGATACTCTGTTTCCGGAGTCCTTTTCCTGCTCTCCAAGATACACTACTTTGCGGGGATTGAACTCGAGTAGCCAACTACTCGACAAATCCGGACAATTGTGGAGAGTTTCCTGCAGCTTTTTTTATTTTCCTAGGACGAACTCTCATTGTCTTGACGACACACACAAGCATGGATATATAAGAATTAACTTTAATAATCAAGCCATTTATTTACAGGAGGAACAAGATAGGTTCCAATAATGATTCATGGAGAGTTTATTATTGACGTTTCATCCCCCGTACAACTTATTATGAAACTGCCACTTTAAAAAATCACTGCATTTTTTTTATGTACAATAAACGTTAGTCATTATGAAAAATTCCTTTTTTTTAATGAGAGATATAACCTCTTCGTAAAAATACCTTTTTTTTAACGAGACATTTAACCTCTTTGTAAAAAATTACTCCTGAAAATTTTCAAGATTCCAGAAATATTTGAAAATAATGATGGTTGTTTACTGTTTTATTATTCAATTATCGATGCTAATACTATTATTTTTTTAACCTGGCTTGCTATATAAATTTTCATAGCGTGTGTGTGTTAAAGAGGACTTTTAAAGATGGTCTTACATTACTTTGCTGTGCCCTCCCCTGACAGCTGCCAGAGGGCTGGAAGGAAGAGGCAGCTCTGCCGATGATGCTGGTAGGAGGAAGAGGCAGAGGTGTGAGCGGAGACAGAGGAAGAGACGGAGGTGTGGGCGGAAGAGGAGGTGAAGAGTACCAGTCAGGAGTGGCAAGAATGGTGTTCTCCCGGTGTACCATGTACAAAGACCCACTGTACCACCACAAGGGTACAAAGTCATGTGTGTACGGGTACGTCTTCACGCTCCGAGCTGCCGAGTGGAGCGTCGTTGCTGAGGTAAGGTCTCAGAGAACTATACTAAAGCCTGCAATATGTTTAGTGGCCCATACTAATCAGGTCCTCCTCAGTTACAACTCTTCTCACAAGTTACGTCAAACAGTAACTGTGAAACATTTTCCGTACAGACTTAACTTTTCTTGTTATATCATTTTCCAGAGTGTCAATAAGCCTTTCTCTCTCATCTTCTCATATTCATTTCTGGCTCTTATGTTTACCTCTCCCTGTCGTCTTCTGTTTTTGGCTTTCTGCAGTTTTCCTGATGCTTTTGCGCTTGTTTTTTTCTCTCTGTCTTTTTAACCATTTCTCCAGGCAAAGAACTTCATTCTCGGCAAGGAACCAAAACATCTCATTCGATGACTTTCCTTTCAGTACCTTTGACCATGGCTGTGTGTGTGTGTGTGTGTGTGTGTGTGTGTGTGTGTGTGTAGGAGGGGAGGGGGTGCCTGGTCTCAAGCTGAAAATTGGGAAGAAAAAATTAATTTTATCAACCTGACCTTATGTACGTCAACGTTTCGCTCCCTGTAGACCTTTATCCAATCACTCTTATGATTGGAAAAAGGTCAACACAAGCGAAACGTTCTGAAACGTGATTCATTTCTTCGCTATTTTAAGCAATACACCGTTTAATAATAATAATCTTTATTTCTACAAGTACATGATACAACTTATACAGACCATAGCTGACATCAATGACATACTATATAGAAAGCTCCTTGCTGTGCAAACATTCTGAATCCACTTCTATCTACTGGAGACAACTGTTAAAATTAATTAATTCATTTCAGTCGTGCATGCAAGGTGCATCATGCTGTTTAAGTCCCCCTGTGCAATAGGTAAGTTGATTCCATAGTCTGTAGGGTCAACAATATTTCAAAAATTATAGCAATATCCTCGGCCGTGTGCGAGAATTAATTAGCAGCTCGCTTTTGTCCAGTGTAACTGCCCCCTCATTCCCCTCCCATAACTGGTGTAATGACCCCTCGTTTCCAGGGGACAATCATGCCTCTGGATAGGGAAAACGGCCGGTGTACATCACTGCCAAGGGGGGGGGGACGCAGGATTATGGGGATTTTGCATGCTTTCACTCATGCTCACGCCAAGAACACGAACTCAGTGCTCTCTCTCTCTCTCTCTCTCTCTCTCTCTCTCTCTCTCTCATGACGGTGCACAAGTCACGTCCCTTCACTAGCTCTAATAGGTCGCTTTCAAGGTTAAGTCGTACTGGAAATTCTTGTTTCACTTGGCTCTCCTTCAAGGTCTTGCACGGTGATTTTACACGCCTTGAAACATTTTGACACAACCTCGCTGTGTCTACTGAATTTACCCCCATACATGATATACGCAAAGGTTTCAACGTTACTCATGTCCACCAAAACCCACTACGTGTAGTTCCTCTAACTCTCGCGTGATCAAACACACGTTTTTTTTACAGGATTTATATAAATTACTTTAATTTTCATTTGGTATTGGCTTCAGAATGCAGTGGACAACTTAAGGTTAGTTAGGAATTTATAGGAGGTAAACAGAGCTACGTGGGAGCACATGTTACTACATGTTACTGGGGAGCATTTGGAACTACAAGAAAATACTTCGATACGTATCTACGTAGATACATCGTAAACTGACTTCAGCTCGTCAAGTATGCGGTGGACAAGCAGCGCTCTAAAAGCCTGAGCCCTCCATCACTCCTCTTCCATCTATCTTGTTAAGGAGCTCATGAGATCTGGTCTCACGTCGGTGAAGACACAGTCGATACCTTGCCATCTGGGCCACGACGTGTCCAGAGACTTCCACACGTGGAAATTACTACGCAGAAATTATCGATAGTGCAAACTGTCGGTAAGAGTTTTACACACAGCGCCAATACACGGAATTCACCAAGTAAATCAAGATCACATTTTGCTCCCCCTTATTACCGTCGTGTGTGTCAAGGAAGGTTTGAAAGTCTTTATCCAGTCGAGGGGGAGCCAGTAAGGTGACCAGTTCGAATTCACGGACTTGAGGCTCTTTTTCGAATGTTGCTCGGGAGTTCGAACGCGGTAAATGAAGACCAGTTAGTGGCTCCGCCAGTGTGCCATGAGGACCCTTGATGAGGTAGAGTCGTAGCTGGTGGCTATCCTGACAGTCGTAGCTGGTGGCTATCCTGACAGTCGTAGCTGGTGGCTATCCTGACAGTCGTAGCTGGTGGCTATCCTGACAGTCGTAGCTGGTGGCTATCCTGACAGTCGTAGCTGGTGGCTATCCTGACAGTCGTAGCTGGTGGCTATCCTGACAGTCGTAGCTGGTGGCTATCCTGACAGTCGTAGCTGGTGGCTATCCTGACAGTCGTAGCTGGTGGCCATCCTGACATTTCAAAGGCATGTTGAAGAACTCATTACGGAGCCTCGTGGTAGGGGAGGAAGAAATAAACATCTCTGGGAAGAAATCTCTAAATATTTTCTCTTAAATGAAGATTATTCTCTTCTCCGAGAACGAGGGTTACCAATTAGCAGAGGTCTTTCCATATTATATAATATATATATATATATATTCACAAATTTGATATCTACATAAAATGGTCTCAATACTTCTTGAATTTCTCTATAACCTATAATCATTACTTACAATTATCTAAAAAAAATAATATAACTCCAATTCAAAGTCTGTATTATCTGTGGTTGACTAAAACCTGGTGAGTCAGGTTGTTGGTGCCAGCACACGGCAGCCACAGACCTGCTCATCAAAGTTAGGTACTAAAACACATTTCCAGCTCTGTCTCTTTCCCCTCGAATAAATTTGTTTTTTTCGAAAACTTTTCTTATCAACTTTTCTGATGGTCACCCAGGAGTTTTTTTTTTTTCTTTTTTTTTTTTAGGCGCTGATCACGTACTTCAACTTTGTTTTTTTAATTGTAAACTTTTTATGCATAATTCTTTTTCCAACGGCGAGTCAATGTTCTCAAAGTTAATGTTATTTTCCAGAGTTTGGTCTCAGACCTCTTGGTTCCAGGTCTTAATGAGGAAGCCTCGGTCTTCTGGCCTGAATTCGATATCATCAGTTGATCTGAATGATGGTTTTCAGGAACTTCAGAATCAACTAATGCAAAATACTATTGTAAACCGTATGATTATAATTATTATTATTTATTATTTCTCACTAATTATCCATACTGAGACAAACTCAATATTAACTGATCTGTATATTTTGACCCCCTTCTGGGATCCTCTTCTGCTGAAGAGGACCCCAGAAGGGGGTTGAAATATACAGATCAATTAATCTCCTGAGTTTCTGCCTCTATGTGAGTTACAGCTGAGCACTGACAAGTGTTCATTACACCTTATTCATTATTTTTATTACTATTATTATTTATTGAGCTTTGAAATCTAAATCCTCATGGCATACAACTTGGAAATGAGAGATAATCAGGCTTGATCCGCGGAAGAGGAAGGTAGCTGAAACAAGCCAATAACGTCAGAGTGCTTACCCTCTGGAGGGCATCCTTCATAGAGAGCTGATCCTGATTAAAGAGCACTCTCACGAGGAGCACTATTGAGCAGTGTGTGTCATGGGAACCTGAAAACCTCTCAAGTGTACTTGGCACAATTCAATCTGTTTAGTAAGTCGGTAGTTCAAGGTAAGTGAACTTGCCGGAGTATTGCTCCAGCCAGTAATGGGATCTGATGTCTAATTAGACGAACGATGGAGGTAATCCACGAGAAGCTCTTGCGAGACACATCTGAAAGGTAATCCCCCAGAGGATGTTGCATTACGCTTCTTGGATGTAATCCTTCCAGAGGCTGCTACAAGAACCTACTTGGAGGTAATCCTTCCAGAGGCTGCTACAAGAACCTACTTGGAGGTAATCCCCAGAGGCTGCTACAAGAACCTACTTGGAGGTAATCCTTCCAGAGGCTGCTACAAGAACCTACTTGGAGGTAATCCCCAGAGGCTGCTACAAGAACCTACTTGGAGGTAATCCCCAGAGGCTGCTACAAGAACCTACTTGGAGGTAATCCCCAGAGGCTGCTACAAGAACGTTTTGGGAGGTAATCCCTTCCTAGAGGTTGCTACAAGAATGTTCTTGGAGGTAATCCCTCCCCAGAGGCTGCTACAAGTAGACTTCTGGATATAATCCCCTTATGATGCTACAAGGAGCATCTAGCAAGTAATCCTCACACGTTTCTATAAGAAATACCCTGAAAATAATCCCACGAAGTTGCTCTAGGAAACACAGTGGAATTCCAAGAGGAAGCAACAAACAGACACATGTATTCGGATATTAAACATAGCGTAGTGACTGTTTAGACCTAAACCGGATACGCAAGATATATAAAATTTAACTCCCATAAACAGGAGAAACGGAAAAGAGAATCAGGCAGCTTCAAAGCAATTTCTCCTCTCCACATCGGCGGAAGCGATGCGGGGCTCGCATCACCACAACAAAAGGAAGAGGAGAGGACTTTCCCCATCGATCCGTAACGCGAGCGAGTCTTAAATGCGGGGGAAACATGTCTGCGTCACTCCAGTCGCTTTTCAGGAGATACACTGTGGCACAGCGACCTTGCCGACAGCTGAGTGATGTGAAATCAGGTTGGTGGCCGAATAAAAGCTCTGGTTTACTGGTGGTTTATTCGTCAGGAAACAGAAAAGTATCGCCATTTACTGGTCCTTCGTCAGATCACCACAAGCTCACCATTTTTTAGGAAATTTCATTTTTTTCCCCCACTAAAATCAGACAATTTTCCCTTAAAAAATGGCATTAACCTACAGTAAAATTAACTCTTATTAAAAAAAAACTGATTTCGTATCTCAGTTGAGCATTAACTTCTGGGTCACTAATGGATCCAACTCCACCCTACACCCCTGCGTATTGTTGCGTAATAAGGAGGCAACGCTACATGTATCAGTTATCTCCATATAATCCATATATTGAAAACTGACACACTTGTGAGGCATGTGTGTATCTTTATTCTGGAAACGTTTCGCAAGCCAGTGGCTTCTTCAGTCCAAAACAAAAGAACGGTGGAAGATGAGGGAGAGTTTGAGGTAATCAGTCCCTCAGCCTTGTCGGTTTCCTAGACTGTTTGTACAATGTATAGATTACAAAAATATATGTCTAGGGTAATGCTCCAAGATTAACTTTAGAAGAACTCTTAAATATATGAGAGAGAGAGAGAGAGAGAGTAGATGAAAGTATACCTGAATATATTACAGACGACCTTTTATTCTGTAATCACATCTGATGGAAAAAACTAAAACTGCATTCGCTCATACACCCACAATTTCTCTCATGTGTTTGTGCTTTGACGTGTGTTAGTAAAGGCTAGCAACACCGAGTGAAAGCACACGTCTGTCCACGGAGGATGAAGTCTCAAACTACTCCACAGCAGCAGCGTCCCAACAGCAAAATACAGCAAAGTTCACACAAGGCTTAGCGCTGACGCACACTTCTGTGTTCAAAGGAATGAAAAGGCACAATACAGTGACTTGAACAATACACAAATAACCCGCATGTAGAAAGATGAAACTTGTGACGTCTCCTAAGTGAGTGTTCTTTGTGTATGTTCATACAAGATGAAACGCAGAAACTAAGTTCCTAATGACAATAGGTTTTATGGATTTTCTGAACGAAGTTCATTGACTGCCTCTCCTCTCAGAGACTGTGTTCGAGAGTGTAGCTGAAACGAGAAAGTTCAATGAACATAAGCTGCAGACACAAGACACTGCTCAGAAATTCTGTCCCAAAATGACATTGTACGGAGAAGGTGCTTGCATGTGGGGCTATGTTAATGGAGACAGAACAATCACTCAATTCCTTCCCCGTCGGCAGCAGATTGCCAAGATGCCCGAATGACTGTGGGGGGTAGAAGACTGTACATGACAGCCTTTCTAGCCTCCATTCCTCCAATGTCACCAGTTTCTTAAACTCTTTTTCTTTATATTTCTTGTTCCCTGAGCTCCGGTGCAAGTCATGTGGTAATCTGAATTTTCATGCACTTCTTTATGTGCGTGGGTAGAGATGGGGTACACACAGGTGCTGCTGCAGACTCTTTAATGTCATATATAATTTTCGATCTGATGACCTGAAGCTCCAGTGGTGGGTCGCCATATGACTTAGACCCCCGTCAGATATATTCCCACTGATCATGCACACACACACACACACACACCTCTCCCTCCCCTCCTGATCTGGGTTCGATGAGTCTAGCAAGGGGAGAGAGAGAGGGGCTTGGGCTGCACTAGTCCTGCCTCCCTCCCAGCCACTTACCTCATCTCAGGGCTACGTTTTTTACACCTCTCAGGACTTTTTTCCGGCCAGTTGAATGCACTTGTCTTAACTCGCAAGCAAGGAGAACTTTCTACTCTTTTTTTCCCCCTCGTCGTCCTATAAATAACCATAATTTCCGTTATGTGATATATCTCTAGAAAGGATCCCTCGAAAGTACTTCCCAGTATCGTTGTAGTTAAGACTATTTTATGGATCTAGTTTTGCAGTAGTTATAAATTTTTTAGGAAGTACAGAACAAATCCACGTAGTTACGCAATGGTGTTATAGCTAATTTGCTAACCAGAGAACATAAATAAATCTGGATTTGCTGTAGTTAGAGCTAGTCTATGAACTAGGGAGGAAGACGCATCAGGCTTTACAGTGGGTAAAGTTAGTGTGTGAGCTAAGGACCGCAAATGCACCTAGTTCTACAGTCGTTAGGGTTAGTTTATGAATTAGCTAATACACATACATCGTTGCGAGGCTCTTCATACAGACATACATGTATAATACCTGTCATTACTTCTAAAACCCAGTTTCTTTATTACACCAAATCCAGCTTTATTAATCTATTGATGCATCTGCTTCCTCGCCAAGTCATTCTCTCTCTCTCTCTCTCTCTCTCTCTCTCTCTCTCTCTCTCTCTCTCGTCGATCTGCGTTTCTCGCTGTCTCTTCGGTCTCTCTAAGTATTTATTACACAGCTAGATTGGTCTCCCCAGATGCAGCGTTGGGATGTGCTGTGTTGGGAGACATTTCTCAGGACAGATGACAGAGACTTCACATATCATCACTATGTTCCCACGTCCGTTCAGTCACGCAAGATGTACATGTTCAACTGCACAGTGTTCACCAAGAGTGTACATCACGTACACCGACAAGTGTTCAGATAAGTGAAGAGAGAATATGAATGAACAGAAAGAGATGGACAGGCACGAGGAGAAGTCTACCTGTCAAAAAACAGCTGATTAAGCGCCCTGCATAAATAAATCACCTCCGACCCTTAAAATACGACGATACTCTCTAGAGAACACGTTATTTCTCGTAAGAATGTGTTGGATAATCCGAATTTTGCTGATAGTAAACGTTATATTGTGACATTTACGATGCCTTTGACCTCGTATGTCACTTCGCTCTCATGTGTGCGCGTGTGTGTGCGTGTGCGCGTGTGTGCATGTGTGCGTGTGTGCGTAGCAAAACAATCACTGTGAAACAAAAAAAAGGTAAAATTCCAAGCACTTTCGTGATTTCTCACATCACAAAATCACGAAAGCACTTGGAATTTCACTATTTTTTTCACAGTGGTTGTTTTAGCCTATGTACAGTATTTACAACTATGTATGATGAGGCGAATGCGAGCACAAGACACAGTGAGAACTGTAGCGACCAGCAGGGAAGGTAAGTCTGCCAAAGCTGCTTCACCAGTGTCCCACATCGCTTCACAGCTCTGGCGGACTTCCTTGTGATTGGCTGATTGAACCAAGGTACAGGTATAACGACGGGGCTGGTTCTCGTTAAACCCTTAGCACCTGGTTCACACCTGGTTCTCGTTAAACCCTTAGCACCTGGTTCACACCTGGTTCTCGTTAAACCTTAGCACCTTGCACCCATATAGGCATGCCTATATGGGTGCGTGACAGACATAAGACGTAACAGATATAATAGTCATATTGATTCTAACTCAGTGGCATAACTGCTAGTGCTAACTTCACTAGCAACACAAGTCAGTGATGCCCAGCATGGTTATCTAAGAGGCGAGGCCAGGAGCTGAGTCTCGTCCCCCTTGCCAACACAACTCGGCGAATACATCAACGACTGGAGATTTTACGACCTCTAGACACTACTCTCAGGACGATATAAATACTGAAGAGTGGAACTGAGACGAGTGAGGGAGAGGTAGCGAGCACAGACTGTAACCTCAAACTGTAATCTGCTACAAGATCCACTAGACTCCAAAACACCTCTGTAATTCTGTATGATTCTCCTTTTCACAGTGGCCAAAGGACTGAATTCGCTATAATAATATTTCTTCCCTAGTAAGGAATTAGAGGTAACAATCTTTGGAAAATCGTTCCAGGAATAGTGGACAGTAACATCCATGGAGGCGTCCGGTCAGGACCCCGCCAAGCCGGATTCTTGATCGGATTTCCTCGAACGCTCCGCCAGGGTAAACGTGTGCTGAGAAGACGATTTGAGGAGACGAGTGAGCTGAGACTCTTACCTGAGAGGGTAAATGAGCTGAGACGCTTACCTGAGGGGGATAAATCAATCGAGATGCTCAACTGAGAAAGGAAGTGTGCTGAGGAGACAAACTGGGATGCTTCCTGAGGAGACAGACGAACTGATGAGTAAATACAAGTCTAGATTATTATTATTCATTACATTCATTATATTATCATTATATTCCTGTAGCGGGTAATGTAGCGCTTTGGAAATGAGAGGAAGTTAAGGTCAAAATGACTTCAACTCCACTACTACCACCACTACCACCACCACTACCACCACCACTACTACCACCACTACTACTACCACCTACCACTACTACTACCAATACTACTACCACCACTACTACCAATACTACCACCACTACTACTACTACCAATACTACTACCACTACTACTGCTACCACTACTACCACTACTATTGCCTCCCTTCACTCCCCTTTCTGTCTCTTGTGCCTCCAAAACTTCTACTTTCTACTGACTCCAGTTCCTTTGACAAAGGCCCTTCACCAGCCTGAAGTTCACCCCCCATCCCTCTCCTTGTAGGCTGAGGAAGGTGCTGAATTATTAGGCTATAACTGATTCTTTAAATCGTGGCACCGTGGCGTGATTGTTACCTACCCCCACATATCTGCTCTCTGAACTTTCCAAAGTGCTGGAACTGATAAAACCAGTTATTAAACCTGCGCGATCACTGTCATCAAGTTTTTTTGTAAATAAGCTGCAAGGTGAGAGTTTTAAGCCAGAGATCCAGGAGTTTACAATGCGAAGTCAAGGGTTAGAAGCCAAAGATGTGTGGAACGTCAGCCTCAGGGGAAGGAGGGGCAAGAATTCTTATAAAAAGACAATTTTTTTTTTTTTTTTTTTTACGAATCTCTGACTTGGTGCTGAACAATCCAGGATTCATCTAGCATATGTTTTAAGTTTGGGGTCTTGAAAGTGTTCAGCTTGTCAATGATGATAATATTCTCTGAGGTTGTGTCTGAGTTTCAGGCCATTGTGTACGTAAGAGAGAGAGAGAGAGAGAGAGAGAGAGAGAGAATTACTCCAGCATGGCTTCAGTTCATTAAATTCCTTTGTCAGGGTTTCCTACCGACTCATAACACAATTCTACACGATATTAAATTCAATTTACGAAATCATATTATTTTGTTTCATTCACGACAGTTAAAAAATTTAATCTGTTTATATACACATATATATATTTTGCACATGCATGAAAATTATGCATGTAAATAAAAGTTAAAATATACTTTGCCTCTGCATCAAATATTATTCCCAAGACTGTGGAAAAAAATAGAAATCTTTTCATCACAGCTAAATCTTTTAATAAGAATCATTAGAAAACGTGAAAGGCATTTTTTGTTTTTTAAATGTGAAAAAAAAACTTGTAGTAGTAAGCCAATGGATGCGTAACCACGAGTACATAGCACCAGTAAGCCAGTGGATGCATAACCACGAGTATATAGCACCAGTAAGCCAGTGGATGCGTAACCACGAGTACATAACACCAGTAAGCCAGTGGATGCATAACCACGAGTATATAGCACCAGTAAGCCAGTGGATGCGTAACCACGAGTACATAGCACCAGTAAGCCAGTGGATGCGTAACCACGAGTACATAGCACCAGTAAGCCAGTGGATGCGTAACCACGAGTACATAGCACCAGTAAGCCAATGGATGCGTAACCACGAGTACATAGCACCAGTAAGCCAGTGGATGCGTAACCACGAGTACATAGCACCAGTAAGCCAGTGGATGCGTAACCACGAGTACATAGCACCAGTAAGCCAGTGGATGCGTAACCACGAGTACATAGCACCAGTAAGCCAGTGGATGCGTAACCACGAGTACATAGCACCAGTAAGCCAGTGGATGCGTAACCACGAGTACATAGCACCAGTAAGCCAGTGGATGCGCACGATAACCATAACCGTGGATGCGTACATAGCACCAGTAAGCCAGTGGATGCGTAACCACGAGTACATAGCACCAGTAAGCCAGTGGATGCGTAACCACGAGTACATAGCACCAGTAAGCCAGTCTTGGTTTAGTCACTTAACGAGTTATCACCTGACAAAGACTCGTGTCCCAGAGAGACATCGTCTTCTTTCCAGAGGGACAAAAAAAAAAAACCACCATGGGTAATTTGTGCGTGAGTCTTGCATGAGAACCTGGGGAAAATTGTTCGTTTATACGCATTGTTTCGAACACAGTGTAGAATAATTCCTAGCAGAGAACATGACAGATTCGGAACATGGTCAAGATTGATTCGAAATACAGCACAATGATGAGAAATTTCAATTACTCAGATACGGAAAACGTGAAGAAATTAAAATCTCATCGGAGTACAAAACTAATTCCAACCACACAATAGAGCGAAAAACTAATGTCAAAGACCTGGGAGTGATCATGTCAGAGGATCTCACCTTCAAGGACCATAACAATGTAGCAATTGCATCTGCTCGAAAAATGACAGGATGGATAATGAGAACCTTCAAAACCAGGGATGCCAAGCCCATGTTGACACTTTACAGATCGCTTGTTCTATCTAGGCTGGAATATTGCTGCACACTAACGGCACCTTTCAAGGCAGGTGAAATTGCTGACCTTGAAAATGTGCAGAGAACCTTCACCGCACGCATAAGTGCGATAAACCACCTCAACTACTGGGAATGCTTGAAGTTCCTAAACCTGTACTCTCTAGAACGCAGGCGGGAGAGATACATTATTATATACACATGGAAAATTCTCGAGGGATTAGTACCAAACTTGCACACGAAAATCACTCACTACGAAAGCAAAAGACTCGGCAGGCGATGTAACATCCCCCCAATGAAGAGCAGGGGTGCCACTAGCACGTTGAGGGACAACACAATAAGTGTCAGGGGGCCAAGATTGTTCAACTGCCTCCCAGCATACATCAGGGGGATTACCAACAAGTCCCTGGCTGTCTTCAAGCAGGCACTGGACAGGCACCTCAAGTCGGTACCTGATCAGCCGGGCTGTGGTTCGTACGTTGGACTGCGTGCGGCCAGCAGTAACAGCCTGGTTGATCAGGCTCTGGTCCAACAGGAGGCCTGGTCACAGACCGGGCCGCGGGGGCGTTGACCCCTGGAATTCTCTCCAGGTAGACTCCAGGTAGACACTGGGAACAAAAGAGGAAAGTTGAGAAGAGAGAGAGGAGAGAGAGAGAGAGAGAGAGAGAGAGAGAGAGAGAGAGAGAGAGAGAGAGAAACAGTAAAAGCCCGACCAGAGAAAGTGAACGAGAATGAGACGACAAATATGAAGAGACTTAGAGAGTGAAATCAGGAAAGTGAATAACTCGCACTTTCATGGGGAAGCGCTAAACCCGTCGGGAGGAGGCGGGAGTAGTGGGAGGGGAGTAGTGGGAGGGGAGTAATCAGGTGGGCGATTCTTCTCTTTAAAAGCAATAAATATTGCTTCTGAAGAGTAGAAACAAGCCTTACTTTCAAGTATACTTTCTAGTATGTTTTCAAGTATACTTTCTAGTATGCTTTCAAGTATACTTTCTAGTATGCTTTCAAGTATACTTTCTAGTATACTTTCTAGTATACTTTCTAGTATACGTTCTAGTATACGTTCTAGTATACGTTCTAGTATACGTTCTAGTATACGTTCTAGTATAATTTCAAGTATACTTTCTAGGATACTTTCTAGTATACTTTCAAGTATACTTTCAAGTATACTTTCTAGTATGTTTTCAAGTATACTTTCAAATATACTTTCTAGTATGTTTTCAAGTATACTTTCATGTATACTTTCTAGTATACTTTCTAGTATACTTTCAAGTATACTTTCTAGTATATTTTCTAGTATACTTTCAAGTATACTTTCTAGTATACTGTCAAATATACTTTCTAGTATACTTTCAAGTATACTTTCTAGTATACTTTTAACTATACTTTCTAGTATACTTTTAACTATACTTTCTAGTATACTTTCTAGTATATTTTCAATATACTTTTAAGTATACTTTCTACTTCATGTCAGAGGTAGCGTTTTAATTTGTGTGCCTGGCTGACCAGGCAAGCACCAGACGAGCCTGGCCCAGGGCCGGCCTGCGGGAGTAGCAACACTCTCGACACCCATCACAGGTATAAAGGTATACCTGAAGGACAGTAATCCCTATCTCCGTAAAATAACAAATGAGGTAACCCAGAAAGTAATTCTTACGACAACTGGACATAATAAGTAATTCTTATGTGGACTGGACATATAAAGTCTTACGTGACTGGACGTGACAGCTATGGACGTTACCCCTCACCACCACCAAAGAAACTAACAAAGGAGAGGAATGAAACCCTGAAGAACTGAGAAAGCAGATGTTAGGTGTCAGAAGCCAGAAAATAATGGAAATTCCCGTCAACAGATGGCGTTCCTTGTGGTCACTGACAGGGAAGACAAACTTGGATATAGATTCATCACGGACAACATTTATGGTTGGATCTATATTTTTTTCCTTTATTGTGTATGTGTGTGTGTGTGTGTGTGACGGTATGTGTATGTATGGGCTTGGGCCAGTTGGTAGTGTCCAGCAGCTCGGTTGGTATCGCACTCAACTCCCACATCGAGGTCCGTGGATCGATCCCCGGTATAGGTAGAAACATTAGGACGTGTTTCCTTAAGACACCTGCTTTCCATGTTCGTCTAGCAGTGAAATAGGTGCCTGGGTGTTAGTCGAATAGTGTGGGTCGCATCCTGGGGACCTAATTTGCCCGAAATGCTCTGCATAACAAGGGGCTTTCTATATAGTAGCATGTCACTGATGTCACCTATGGTCTATATACGTTGTACATGTATTTGTAAAATCAAAGATTATTATTATTATTATTATTATTATTATTATTATTATTATTATTACATGTGTAGATCTGTGACAGAACGCGCATGTTAATTAAGGCCCCTCGAATTTCCAGGGGTAACTACGACAACATAGTGCTCCCTCGCAAGAGGTAACAAGCGCTCGCTCAGACAACTCTCGCTTCAGACACACCACTACAAGAGAAAATTGTATTGTAACAGAGTTTTAATCAAGTTCTGTCAGGGGATCATATTGCTTCGGTATCATCTTCTCGTTGTAAAGTGTTTTTTTTTTTTTTTTTTTTTTAGATCCCATCGCCAGAATGTTTTCTTTCGAAGATTGTCTGATTTCCGTTTTCTCCTACAAAAAAAAAAGGAACAAGTTTCTTGGGCCAAAATTCATTCGGATTTTTTTTTTTTTTTTGCTATCTGGTCTGAAAATAAAAGTTCCTGATTTTATCTATGGAATTTTTATTAGCTTTCTAGTAGTAACTGATCTAGCATAAGGGGTTACTATTCGTAATCTAGCAGTGACTGATCTAGCATGAGAGGCTACCGTTAGTAAATCTAGCGGGGAATACACCATGCCCAGCCCTTCTAGGGCAGGGTAGGTGCCAAAGCTGGAGCTTGCTACCATCTGCCGCTCGCAAGACTGCCCTTCCCATTAGCTCCCCTGGGGCGGGGAAGATGGCAGACCAGAGAGGCCTAGCTTCTCCCTACGAGCCCCGTGTGGGTGGGAAACGTAGCCTGGGGACAATTTGTCCCAGACGATGAGAGGGTACTTGTACCTCCTCCCATGGAAGACATAGGTCTCAGACCCTTCCACGACAGGGAGCCAAGGCCGGGTCACCATCTGGAAAAGACCCGGACCGGGAGAGTACCGGCGAATCAACAACAACAACAATAAATCTAGCACAGACTGATTATGCTTTAGAAGCTGCACTAGAACAATCCTGCAAATTCACATTAGTGTAGTGAATGAGAGACGCTTGTACAGTGTCTCAAATGATGAGACATGTCTTCTGTCTACCTCTACTCTCCTCTCTTCTCCTCTCCTCTCTCTTTCCTCCTCTGCCTCGTCTTACATCACTGATTTTCTGCATACACACTATAAATACACTTCTCACTGCTCCACTGTCTCTCATGGCAGGACCTGGTATCTACACACACTCTCACACATACATTCACACACACACATACTGTGTCTCCCTCGTTTGAGCTAGAAATTGTTCCCATTAACTAATCTCCTTGGATTTCCTACTCATTTCCGCAACATTGCAAGCGTCTAATGGTATGTTGATTGCAACACTACAGGCCAAGAGCTATTATTCAATTCAACTCCCCCTGTGGTTGTTTTACACACGCCCCGATGGCATGGTGGCTAGCGCTCGTGCTTCACGCACAGAGGGCCCGGGTTCAATTCCCGGTGGGAATATATATATATATATATATATATATATATATATATATATATATATATATATATATATATATATATATATTATATGTTTGTTACTCAAAGTGGGATGTCACGTGTTAATTATTTACAGAACTCTCAAGTAGAAGATTAAACCACGTGTGTAACCCATGCACATGTGTTTTATTCAGTGGCTTTATTAGTCCATTCCAGAGAATAATGTTGGAGACGGTGGAAGATGTGACGTGGTTGCAGGTAATTAGTCCCGTAACTTTTCACGGTTGTGGGACTGATCACCTCAAACTATTTTTTCGTTTCTTCCACCGTCTCCAGTATTATTCTCCGTATTGGTCTGATAAAGCCAATGGTTGGCGAAACGTCTCGATGGGAAGAATCCCGTGTGTGGTCTCTGTCTTATTAATCACCCTCACAGTGGGGGCTAGTGTGTACACTCACTCGTGTGTGTTTCTCTCTCTCACAGTGGGGGCTGGTGTGTGAACGTGTATGGATCAAGCACTGGATTATAACCTCGTACCTCATCGGTCTTGTGTTCGGGGGTCTGATCTTCGGCTTTATTGCTGACAGGTGAATCATCATCAGTATATGTTCATTTATAATTATTACACCCTATTGTGTGTGTGTGTGTGTGTGTGTGTGTGTGTGTGTGTGTGTGTGTGTGTGTGTGTGTGTGTGTGTGTGTGTGTGTGTGTAAAATTCCTGAATATTAAGAATATAAAAATATTAGAATGGAGGACCACTTTAACAGGCCTACTGGCCCATGTTGATGCCGTTTTAAAGACACAATAATTGCTTTTTTTGGTCTACATTTTAATCCCCATTGTGATCTACAATTTAACCCACAATTTATGGCTTAAAATATTGTTGATAATGGACCTGAAGTGACCTGCAGCCTCCAGTAACTACGTACTGTCCGTAGATCTTATAACAAACAAACCAAACATTGTAACAGGAGAGCAGGATGCTAAGAGTAATAACAAACGTAACCGGAATTAAAGTCCACCTCACTAACACAATCTTCAAGTCTCTTTGCTGGATTCTGGGCTCTTATATTAAAACTTAATGTGTAATTTGGGTCCAGAGGAGCCGGTGAATGGTCCTCCTGCGCGACGGGTTAAAAATTTAGGGAGAATTATCATGTATTATTCTGATGTTATGCTGGTGGGTGGATGGCAGACTAGGGAAGCATGCTCATTCTCTCCTTCTGCAAGTGGAAGCTCCAGCTCCGGGTCATCATGGGACTAAGACCAGAGTCAGGAAACACTTGCCCTATTTCCTGACAAACCTTACTTAAAATAACTTTCTTCTGCCTTCTTATAAAGCTTTATTCGTCTTTATAGCTGTGACTTGTAGCTTTACTTCGACTCGCTATAATTAGGCTCCAGTCTATACCCTGTCCACCGTATGAGGTGTTCTGAGTACTTTGTATGTCAGTATTATGTCTCCCCTGGCTCTACTATCCTCCACTGTCGAAGGTTCAGTAATATATATTTTATCTTAGCTCTAGCACTAGTCTCGTTCAAAACTATTGCACTTTCTCCAGTTTCCAGGTGTGCTTTATCAAGTGTGGGTTAAATGCTGGCGCTGCATACTTCGAGGTGAGACTGATTTATATTACTGCACTTGCTTCAAATTGGTTAGCATGTGCCTCCAGCGATATGCTCGGCACTGTGCTCACCCTTAGTTCCATCTCCTTGTGTGAGGTTTACAGTCTTTGTCTGCTGAATATACACTCAGTTTCTGTCTCTTTCTTCTACTTCCTTCTTAAGCCTGAGAAATTTCTCCTCAGATTTCGTCTCTCACTCATCACTTAGTCTGTTATGTGTGTGATGTTTACCTTACATTACACTGAATACAGTCGCACCCAGACAACGAAAGCCGAACTGCGCGATAGTACATTTTTATATATACAGTTCACGTTTTGGAAGTGAAAAAAAAATAGCTCCTTCGCATATTTGTCTTGGCTTCATGAAAGACTTCTAGTAAAGAAGGAGAAAAGCCAGAGACTTTATCTCTCGTATCCTCCATGTTTGCCAAAAGAACTCTTAGAAATACAATTTAGCTTGTATTAAAATTCCTTGTATACATACTGAAAGATGTCATTTTGTGATGTTTTCACGGATTTCAATGTCATTTTGTTATGTGAAGAAGTGTAATTGGATTGAGAAGCATTTAGTATTTCCTTATCTTCAGCGAGGAGATGAAACCTGATTGGCATCGCATTCCTGTGAACTCAGAATGTGGCTCTGGCGTGAGATGACGACTTTAGTAGCAGTGATTCTTGTTTGAGATTAAGACTTTACCAGCGTCTGTTGTTGTGTGAGATAAAGATTTTCGATTCTTGCTTGAGATGCAGACTTTAAAAGTGGTGGTTCTCTTGTTAGCTCAAGACTTTTAAAAGTTGTGTCTCGCGTTGAATACTTAAGAAGTGGAGAAGAGGATGTATCGTTGAAGCTGTTTCTTCCTTCCTGCTTCTGCAGGTTCGGGCGAAGGAACTTACTGATGGTGTGTGTGGCCACGGTGGGGTGTCTGGGCCTGGCGCTACACTTCGTCAGGAGACTCATAGTGTTTCTCAGCCTCCGCTTCATCCAGGCTATCTTCGTACAGGTGGGTCTCATCTCATGACTAGCATCCTCCTCCTCCCAAGTCAGCATCATCCATCTCTCCTCCCACACAACACATTACCTCCCAGAGTTTTCTTCTTCATCCTTGACTACCCGCTAATTGGATATAGATCCTTAATACAGGACCTATCGGTTAGTCCCGAGCCTCGCTAATAGCCCACCACCTACTAATAAGATGTCTAAAGTGATTTGACAACTGGCTGGGTAGAAATTAATTATTTCCGCCATGGTATTGTGAGTTTTGTGCTCGCTATCCTTTACACTCGCTTCCAATTATTACTGCCAATGTATGAATTATTATCACTTATTACTGCCAAGGTCAGACCAGGTCTCCTGGCTGATGACCTGATCAATGAGGATCTTTGTGAGCGAGGCACGCAGTCAACACAGGCACCACAGCCCTGATGATCATGAACTGACTTGAGGAACTTACTAAGATCCAGATCGTAAAAGAAATGTGTGTGTATAAATTAAAATATATATATATATATATATATATATATATATATATATATATATATATATATATATATATATATATATATATATATATATATATATATATATATATATATATATATATATATATATATATATATATATATGCAAGACAACCACTATGAAAAATATAGAGGAATTCCAAGCGCTTTCGTGACTACTCACATTATCAAGGAACTATAACAGGAAAACATGACAAGAAGGCTTATATAAGGGCGAGACTACACCTCACAGTCACATCACACTAACAAAGACTACACCTCACAGTAGCGTAACATCTCACGACTCTGTGAAGAGGAACATAAGAAAGGACCTGAAACTCTTCCCAAGAATTAAGATTAGTCCAATTTATCATTAAATTCTTCCCAAATTTTATTAATTATAAATGAATCCAATTTATATAAACCAAAAGAAATATTCATATTATTTTCAAAACTGCTTTTAATGAAACATGATTCTATTATATTTCTCTCAACCATGGACTTGCTTGATACAACCTTCTCAGCATTTTGAAAATCAATTGGATGGTTAAAATCTCTCACATGAATAAATAGAGCATTAGAATCTTGTCCAGTTCTAATGCTATATTTATATTGTTTTAATCTTAGTTCAAGACTTTTACCAGTTTGACCATAATAAACTTAAGAACATAAGAACATAAGAAAGGAGGAACACTGCAGCAGGCCTGTTGGCCCATTCTAGGCAGGTCCTTCACATTCCATCCCACCAACAGAATATTTGTTCAACCTAATTTTCAATGCTACCCAAAAAATAAGCTTTGATAATTTTATTTACTCATGTGCAATTCCCACTCAAATCCAACCCCTTTCACTCATGAATTTATCCAACCTAAATTTAAAACTACCCAAGGTCCTTGCTTCAATAACCCTACTAGGCAGACTGTTCCATTCATCAACTACCCTATTTCCAAACCAATACTTTCCTATATCCTTTCTAAATCTAAACTTATCTAACTTGAATCCATTATTGCGGGTTCTCTCTTGGAGAGATACCCTCAAGACCTTATTTATATCCCCTTTGTTAATACCCATTTTCCACTTGTATACCTCGATCATGTCTCCCCTCATTCTACGTCTTACAAGTGAATGTAATTTAAGGGTCTTCAATCTTTCTTCGTAAGGAAGATTTCTAATGCTATGTATTAATTTAGTCATTCTACGCTGAATGTTTTCTAACGAATTTATGTCCATTCTGTAATATGGAGACCAGAACTGAGCTGCGTAATCTAGGTGAGGCCTTACTAATGATGTATAAAGCTGTAATATAACGTCTGGACTTCTGTTGCTAACACTTCTTGATATAAATCCCAGTAATCTATTTGCCTTATTACGTACGCTTAGGCATTGCTGTCTTGGTTTAAGGTTGCTGCTTACCATCACCCCCAAGTCCTTCTCGCAATCTGTATGGCTAAGTTCTACGTTATTTAACTTATAAGTGCTTGGGTTATGGACACTCCCGAGCTTTAGAACTTTGCATTTATCTACATTGAACTGCATCTGCCATTTTTCTGACCAGGAATTGAGTTTGTCTAAATCCTCCTGAAGTTCACTGACATCTACGTCTGAATCGATTATCCTACCTATCTTCGTGTCATCAGCGAATTTGCTCATATCACTAGAAATTCCTCGTCAAGGTCATTTATATATATTATAAACAACAACGGGCCCAAAACCGATCCCTGAGGAACGCCACTTGTTACAGATCCCCACTGATTTAACCCCATTTATGCACACCCTCTGCTTCCTATT